>PVIH01007229.1:0-102525 GCA_004025045.1 Sigmodon hispidus | reverse complement strand
GCCTCATTTTGTGCCTTTTTTATTGCTTCCATTTCGGCTTTTAGTTCCTGGCATGTTTCTTTCACAGATTTGTTCATCTCTTCCAATTTTTTGTTTGTATTTTCTTCTATTTCTTTAAGGCTTTTTTTCGTATCTTCTTTGAGAGCTTCGAGGCTTTTTTTCATATCTTCTTTGAGAGCTTCGATGATCATCAAAAAGGTATTTTTGGTGTTGCTTCCTTCTGTTTCCTCTTCATTGCTCAGTTCAGGTCTTGTATTTGTAAGATCGCCACTCTATTCTGGAGTTACCATATTGCCCTTTGTATTATTATGTAATTTCTTGCACTGACGTTTGCCCATGGCTTCAGTGGTTCACTATTAGATGGGTCCTGGTCAGTTGTGGCACTTTGGTTTGTGTGTCTCCTGTCACCTCTCTGGTCAGGGTTTGATTCTGTCTTTCAGAGACCCCTGCAGTTGGTTTGCTCAGTTCACTCAGTTCGGGGTCACAGTAGGGATCCTTGCAGAATCCCTCAGCAGCAGCAGGAGCTGTAGGTGTGGCCAGGTGCAGAGTTCAGCTGCCCCCTGCTCCAGAGTGTGCTGGGACGCCACAGAGAGCACCGGTCCCGGTGGCGACACCAGAAGCAATGGGAGCTCAACTCTCCCTCCCAGGCCAGGATACAGGTGCTGAGGCCTGCCGAACCCTCCTCACCTCTGGTCAGGGTTCGAATCCGCCCCTCAGAGACCCCTGCAGTTGGTTTGCTCAGTTCACTCAGTTTGGGGTCGAGGTAATTCTAACTAAACAAATGAATGACTTGTATCACAAAAACTTTAAGCCATTGAAGAAATTGAAGAATATATCAGGAAATAGAAATATACTTTTGGATTGATAAAATCAACATAGTAAAAATGATAATCTTACCAAAAGAAAAGTAAAGAGTCAATGCAACCCCCATCAAAATCCCAAAACAGTTTTTCATAGATCTCAAAGTATAATACTCAACTTCATACTGGAAAAAAACAGTATTGCAAAAATAATTCTGTACAATAAAGAAAATTTTAGAGACACCACTATCCCTGGCATCAAGTTTGCTATAGTGCTATAGTAATAAAACAGTTGGTACTGGCATAAAAACAAACACTTGCATCAATGGAATCAAATAGAAGACTTGAATAAGAAGAATAACTCACTTTTTTTTTTTTTTTTTTTTTTTTTTACAAAGAAGCCACCAAATACAAATACAATAGAAAAGAAAGCATCTATAGCAAATGGTTCTGACATAACTTGGATGGTGTCATGTAGATGAATTAAAATAGATTTATATCAATCGCCCTACACAAAACTCAACTCTAAGTGGATCAAAGACCTCAAATCCAGTTACACTCGACCTGATAGAAAAGAAAGTGAAAAATAGCCTTGACCACATTGGTACAGGAAACCACTTTCTGTAGTGGGATTATGTGTTAAGTTTTAAATAATTGTCTCGCTTATGAGTTTAATAAAAAGTTGATTGGTCAAAGGCAAACAGGAAGTGTGGATGGGGCTACCAGGCTAAGAAAACTCTGGAACATCTCAGAACAGACACACATGCAACTGGTATGTAACAGAGACACAACAAGAAGACACCAGCAGATGCAGAGGAAAGAAGCTGCGATGCTGCTCTAAGAAAAGGTATCGAGCCACAGAGCTGAACAAGATGAGAAAGATGGGTTAGGTTAAGACTAAAGAGCTAGCAAGTTATATGCCTGGGCCCTAGGTCAATCACTGTAAAAATAATACAAGCATCTGTGTAATTCTGTGGGACTGCATGTATTTCTGTGGGACTGTGGGTCCGAACTTTGAAGCTAGATAGGAAAGACCAGGCCAGAACCTTTTACAACAATTTTCTAGATACAATACCAGTAGCAAAGCAATAATTAATAAATCAAACCTCCTGAAATGAGATGTTTCTCGAAGGCAAAGGCCATAAGACAAAACAGCAACCTACATTATGGGAAAATATCTTTACCAGCCTTACATCTGACAGAGGGCTGTTCTCGAAAATAAAGAACATAGGAAACTAGAGATCCAAATACCAAGCAATACAATTCAAAACTACAGTATAAATCTAAACAAAGAATTCTCAACAAAGAAGACTCTGAAATGGCCAAAACACATTTAAAGAATTGCTCAACACTAAGCCACCTTGGGACCTTGGGGCCTCCTGCCCTTGCTGAGGAGGAGATAAACTGATGGAGAGAAGAGTGAGTGACAGGGAGGGGTAGGAGGGGGAAGGGAGCCTGAACAAGGGGATACATGGATAAAAAAAAAAAAAGAATAAAAAAGAATTGCTCAATATCTTAGTCATCAGAGAAATGCAAATTAAAATAACTCTGATATATCATTTTATACCTGTCAGAATGACTAAGATCAAAAACACTGATTACAACCTATACTGGAGGAGATATGGAGTAAGAGGAACATATCTCCATTGCTAGTGGGAGCATAAACTTGTACAGCCATCTTGGAAATCTGTATGGTGCTTTCTCAGAAAACTAGGAATTGATCTACCTCATAATCCAGCAATACCATTCTTCAGCAAATACCCAAAAGATGCACATTCATACCATAAGGGTATTTACTCAACTATATTCACAGCAGCATTATTCATAATAGCCAGAACCTGGAAACAACCTAGATGTCCCTCATCTAAAGAATGGGTTTTTTAAAATGTGGTACATTTACATAACAGAGTATTAAACTTCAGTAAAATAATAAAAATAACAATAATAATATCTTGAGAGTTATTGGCAAATGGATGGAACTAGAAAAAACATCCTGAGTGAGGTAACCCAACCCAGAAAGTCAAACATGGTATGTACTCACTCATAAGTGAATATTAGACATAAAGCAAATACTAATGTCTCTACAATCTATAACCCCTGAGCAGCTAAGTAACAATGAGGTCCCCTGGGAAGGGGAAATATAATCTCCTGAGTAAATTGGGAGCATGGTTGGGGTTACAGGCGGTGGAAAGGGCACGGAATATTAGAGATGCAGGAAGGACAAAGAAGGAGGGTAACAAAATTGATATTTTGATATAGGGAGCCATATTGGGGTTAGAGAGAAACCTGATACCAGGGAAGTTTCTAGGAATCCACAAGGATGACCCCAGCTAAGACTATAAACAATAAAAAAGAGGGTGCCTAAACTGTCATTCCCCTATAATCATATTGATGACCACACTAATAGTCATCATAGTATCTTTAACCAGCAACTGATAGAAGCAGATGCAGAGATTTACAGATAAGCACTGGGCTTAGCTCCCAGTCCAGTAAAAGTGAAGGAAGAGGTATTGTATAAGCAAAGGAGTCAAAAATCATGATGGGAAGCTCACAGAGACAAGGGCACTGACTGACTCTGGCTTGACAGCTGGAGAACCACTATAGAAGTAAAATAGGCCATCTGAATGTAGATTGAGCAGTTGGTAGAGTCTCTGGCAGTGAACCTGACAAAAATTTACCTCTAGTGCATCAACCAGTTTTTTAAACCCCATTTTCTATAGGGGGACACCTCGTTCAGCCTTGATACAGGGGAGGAGGGACTTGGTCCTGCTGAAACTTGATATGCAGGACTTTGTTGACTTCTCATGGGAGGCCTTATCCTCTTTGAAAAGTGGATGATTTGGTGTGGAGAGAAATTGGGAGTGTGTGAGAGGAGGAGAAGAAATGAAAACTGTGGATGGTATATAAAATAATAATTAAAAAACTTTTAAAGAAAAAAATACTAGATATCTTTGAAAGTGCCATATATAAACTTAATACTATAGAAGCTTTCTAAAATATTTGTGCATATAAAAAAGGTTAAGTGGAATTATCCTGTAACGTAGGGACAGTGCTTGTCCCTGACATCATGGGTTATCAAATGAAAAGCCCACTTCCATGTATGGAGATCACTCTTAAGCTGTTGGTCTTTGGCAGTAGTTACCAACCTTTCTAATGCTGTGACCCTTTAATATAGTGCCTCATGTTGTAATGGCCATACAACCATAAAATTATTTTTGTTGCCACTGCATAACTGTAAATTTACTACTTTATGAATCATAAAGTAAATATCTGTATTTTCATATTTTAAATATGAAAGGGTCATTTAATCACCAGAGTACTTGCAAAAACACAGGTTATAGAACCCCTGGTATATGGAATCCAATAGATCAATAGATCTTCTGAAACATTATCGGCTGTTGCTATTGCTTTGGATTACCTTTCAGAATTTGATGGTAAGACCCCATATAGCTGAAGACACTGTATACTTGAATCATAGAATCTGGATAAATCAAGTTGGCACTAACCAGGAAACTTCATCCCTACTGTGCTACCTTTCATTGTGTTAGAAGGTTCTATGTATCCTATTAGGTTCATTCTTACCAGCTGTGAACCCTTTGAGACATAACAACTAGACTGGTAAGATAGTCTAATAGTGACATGAATGTTTTGGGGGAAGAACTAATACTATTATTCTGCTAAATAGAAATAGTAATAAGTTCTGATCTTTATAGCCATAGACTAGTCTACCTCTCAACTCTCAATAAGAGAAATTTCTTTTTGTAGTAGATAATGGTAAATTCAAAAACCCCAAACTGGTCAGCCTGCATAAAACAAGAGACTATGGAGTTCTTATTCTTAAATGGTGGATCCAAATCATACCCCTTTCTCAAAGGGTTCAGTGGCTATCATGAAAGAAAGTTCGGAATATTTGTAATAACCAGCAGGACTAGACACCAATAAAAACAATATTCAGCAATCATGAAAATGGCATTGCACACTCACAATGCCTGAGACTATGTGAACCAAATCAACACAAGATCACATGAACCAAACTGGTAGCACAGGTAGACTAGTTTAGAAAGCTCTCCCCAACTGAAGCCCTTTCATAATAATTTGCTTTGGTAGAAGGAATGTTATTTTTTCTGCATCGATGTGTCCCCAAGAGGTTTATATGCTCTAGTTACTAGAGTCTAGTAAAAGAGCCTATACCCATCTGCATACAAGTAAATACTAAGTAGACACAGTGGATTTGAAATACAGAATACTTAAGTTGTGAGGGAAAACTATTATTGAGAAAAAATGAAGGGGAGAGGCTTTTGTTCAAAACAACATTAGTTGTATTTATAAAATAACAATAAAAACATTTAAACTATTTTATTTTTAAAATTGTACATGTAGGTCTGTAGGTCCAAGTGTATGTTTATACATAACATGTATATGGTACAAGTGGAGGCTAGAAAAAGGTATTGACTGCCCTGTTACTGGAGTTACCGGCAGCTGTGTGGTGCCCCATTTTAAGTAGTGGTACTGCATCCAGAAGCTCTGTAAAAGCAGTAAGTCCTCCAAACTTCTGAGTCATCTCTTTGAGCACCTCCCCAGAAATCAAACGCTTGCTTCTTAAACACTGTCTACATTTGAAGAGCTGAGAGTTCATGTTCATACTGGCCAGCATGAAGACAGCCCTGCCTTCTCTTCAGGGTGTTCTATAAAAAGGTGGTGTCTAATGTCTACATAGCCCATTAAAAAAAGGCATCAAGAAAGTCTTACAGAGAATTACACATCTTTTAGAATGGTAGTCACTATTTCCAAATTACTATGATAAACACATCTTACTATAAATGGGTAACATTCTAGCCTAGTCAATCAGGGCATTTGGAAACAATATTTATGTTATTATACCCTTCCTTAGCTATGAAGATTAATATCTGTGCTGCATCTGAACTGTTGATCATGCACTTTTACCTTCCATGGGTATCTTGTAAGACATCAAAAAATAAATAAATAAATAAATAAAAAAAACCAGATCAATACCTTTTAGAATCCTCTGGCTGAAACTATCCTGAAATAGAATGGCAAACAGGATTTTTTTGAAAAGCCGAATAATCTAATGTCACTATTTACAGAATGTGTGACTCAAAGGTTCAAAGCTGTTCATTTGGTTTTAATAGGTTAAGAGTTTGATAAGAAGTAAACTAGAAATGGAGCATCTATCTTTAACCAGTGTAGGCAGAGAGTATTTTTTTTTTTGGTAGAAACCAATATCTATCTTCTCAAAATAGTTTGCTTTGTAACAACCCAGACAGTTGTTAGGTTTAACCAGTGTAGGCAAAGAGTATTTTTTTTTTTTGGTAGAAACCAATATCTATCTTCTCAAAATAGTTTGCTTTGTAACAACCCAGACTCCTTCACTGTCCCAATTAAAGCCAGTTCTCTATAGTGTGAAATGCCTTGGGGAGAGATGTGACTCAGTGCAAGGCAGAGAAAATAGCTGCCATACTAAAGCTAGTTTCCAAAATTCTAAGCCCTTAGGGAAAGAGGTAGTTCTGGAGGCAGTCACAAATGATTTGGAAAAAATATTAGTAGTGAGAGTAATGCCTTCAATCACTCCTTTGCACACCCACCAAAAGATAGCTTTTCAAGCAAGGGGAAGAAGAAATGGGTGGGGGATGAAACTAAGTTGCTAAGAAAATAGTCACTGGAGGTTGCCAAAAGGCTCTGAGCATTAGCCTGCAAAGTGCAGTTCCTGATGGGAAGTTCTGTCCTGGAGCAAAGGAAGTTAAGCACCAGAGTTAATTCTGTGAGGCACTTTCATCCTAGAAGTAGAAGAGTGAGCTGTGGAAATGAAAGGGGCCAAGCACCAGGAATCAACATTATTACCCTGTATATTTGGTTGTGCTTTGCCTTAACTAACATAGAGCAAATGCTTTGCACAAAAGGATCCCCAGTAGAGCAGATATCATTACCCTTGGGGCAAAGGACTCTCAAGCACAGCAGAGCCATGCTTGGTGTCACTTTAAAGTGAATGATTTAGGAAAACATCCCATGCTGAAATCTGGAAATAACAGATATTTTGTAGCTGCTGGAGACATTGACTGTTCCCATTTTCTCAGCAGCAAGAAAAAAACTCGTGCTTGGGCAGGAACAGTTGGACATGCCATGGGTCATGCTCCAGAGAAAAACTTTTCTCTTGCTGCTGACCTGTGATGTGGAATTTATACACAAGCAGGCATGACATGCTGTTTGAGAGCTGACTGGAGAAACACCATAGTGCTGAAGCCACGTCCTTGGAACATCTTAGACTGAACAAAGATTTCTGTTCAGTGTACGGTACTATGGTAAGATGGTAACAGTTACCGGCAGGTGAGAAAAACTGGTGTTTTCATCAACCCCTTCTGAGCTCTCAAGTTTTCTGTACTAACTATGCATTGCTTTTATAATGCAGAGTGAACTCTTTTTGAAAACTATCTGTAACCTTAACAGTACTGGAATTAAGGCATTAATGAAGTACAACTTAACTAGGTCTGATGATTAAATTTTAATTTTTGAATAATGATGCATTTATTATCAAGGTCATATAGTATTAATTACATTTAATTCACTCACTAATTTATTCAGTAATAACTCTCTCCTTTATTCTTTTACTTGATCATTTTAGAGAATTGTTTATAACAGAGGTCAGCCAACTGCAGAGTTCAAGGTCCAAATTAAGACACACCTGTTTTTATGTGGCTTAGTCACCAATAATGCTTAAATTTTCAAATAATGTAGGATAAAGATAAAAAAGAAAATTCTGTGCTTCAAAATTAAATGACATTCACATTGTTTTCTAGATCAGTTTCTTTATTCTTAAAAGAAGTCATCTGGTCCAAACCAAATAGATATTTTATTGTTTTATCTTCATAATTCATATTTTTAAGAATGTAAAAGCAGGAACAGCAAAAGAAAACACAGCATATGATATTTCTAGGGCATACTGTCCTATTTAGAATAGTGATTATCCCCATAGTCAGTTCACACAGGCAACAAAATACTATGTCTTTGCTTCTAAACACAGCTTCTAAAATTATTTATAAATGAATGACTCAAATAATTTCAGCTCATCTTGTAAATAAATAAAAATTCAAATTAAACCTACAAACTGAGGCTCCCATACATCATAATGAAATATACATTCAGTGTAGAGCCTGAAATATTTAGAAACAGACTGGGCCAGTTGTCGTTCAAGCAGATACCATCAGATAAGTTGGACAATCATGGAGAATTCCCCAAGGACTCCATTGGCCTAATATAGTAAGGGGGGGTTATTTATGTATTCATAACCTAACTAGAACACAAAAATTATAACTATTCTTGTAGTTTTCTGATAGTATTTTTTGTCAGATTGCCTTGGAGCAATTATTTTTAAAATTCAAACTGGCAAAATTACATACTAAAAGATATTAGACTTATACAAGCTTATATAGCTGTTTGTTAGAGATGTGAATGGAAATGTGCTTTTAGGCAAAATATTTAACCATACAGGTCTAGTAGAAAGCACTTCAGTAGAGAAACCCTAGGTGACTAATTACATTAATATAAAAAATATAGGAGGGATTTCCAGTTATTGTGACCTTTTTTGTATGACAAATTGAACATAAGACCTTGTACTTATTGACCAGCAGTTTTCTATTTACCTGTTTCAAAAGTCCAAGTTCCTGTGATCTTGATAAACTTCTTTCAATAATATTTTATAGTTTTCTTTTTTATTTATAAAATAAAATCTTTTTTATCCATGTATGCCCTTGCTCCCCCTTCCAACCCATCCTGGTCAGCCTTCAGCCTCTCTTCTCCCCAGCCCCCAATCCCTCCTCAGAAAGAGCAAGTAATCCCAAGGTGGATCAACTAACTCAGCATCCACTCCAGGCAAGTCTGATTTCCTCATCCTAATATCAAGACTGGGTTAGGTGTTCCTCTGGAGGGAATGGGCTCCGAAGTTCCAGTCTGTGCACAGAAACACAGTTTGATCAAAATTTACATTTTGCATTGATTTGGGTAAGTTACTTCCAAGTCTTTATAATGTCATTCCAAATGCAATTTTTTTTTGTTTTCCTTTTAAGATTGTTCTTTGCAAATGAATTTAAAAAATGATTTTTACTAACTTGGTTCAATTACCTATGTAGATTTCCCCATCATGATCTTGACCCCCCCTTTGCTCATATAATTCTTGTTTCCTCTCTTCAGCTGTACTCTCTGAGCTCAGCTTTGTGTTTGGCTGTGGATCTCTGCCTCTGCTTCCATCAGTTACTGGGTGAAGGTTCTAGGACAATAGAGTGTTGATCAATCTGATTACTGCCAGCTCAGGCACCCTCTCCACTATTGCTAATATTCTAAGTTGGAACGAGTCTTGTGGATTTCTGGGAGCTTTCCTAACACCAAGTTTCTCCCTAAGCTCATATTGCCTCCCTCTATCAATATATGCTCTCCTACTCTGCCCCAGTTCCAGTATGACTATCCTGTTCTCTTATGTTTTTATTTCCCATTACCTCTTTTCTATTTAAGAGGCCCTTGCCAGTGGGATCAGGATCTATCTCTGGTGCATAAGATGACTTTTTGGAGCCCATTCCCTATGGAGGGACACCTTGAGTAGCCTTGATGTGTGTGTATTTGGGGGGGTGGTGCCTCAACTGATTGTACCAAGCATTGTTGACTCCACATGGGAAGCACTACCTTTTCAGAGGAGAGGATGGGGAGTGGGTTGAGGGAAAAGGCTTGGGAGAAGAAGAGGAGGGATGGAAGGGGGATCTGCAATTGGTATGTAAAATAAATTAAAAACATTTTTACATATAACAAGAAATAATAATAGAAGGTGAAATAGATGATGAGAGGAGAAAATTATCAGGAGTGAAGAAGACCTTGAAGCAGTAGTACATTGTATCATACCAGCCACAAAAAAGAACACATTGATTTCTTCCTTTGGCATTTGTGTCATTTCTCTACCACTGGCTCATTTCTCTAGCTAAGTTTTTCTCTACCTTGTCTTCAAGCTCTGATATTCAGTGCTTTATTCTATTCTCAGGGCTTCCCACTAAGGATTTCTTTGGCTCATTGAAATTTTTATTTCCAGTATAATTTCAGGGTTTTTTTCCCCAGTATTTCTAACACTTCCTTGAATTCCATTTCCATATACTGAACTCATTAGTTCATTCAGAAGATTATATTTTCTTGGAATTTGTCCAGGGGGTTATATACATCCTCTTTGACTTTGTCCTTCTTGAGATATTAGATCACATTTAAAATTATTTCTTTGAAATATTTGTTTTAAATGTTATCTAAGTCAGTCTCACTGGTGGTAATCACTGTTGGGGCATTGATTTTTGAAGGAGACATATTGTATTGACTTTTCATGTTACTTTGTTGACTTTCTTGTAAGGATGAAGTGAGGAACAATTGATCCAATGATTGGTATTACCTCTGCTTTACTTGACTCAGGTTAGTGTTAGTTAAATTCTAGTTGTGGGCAGAATCTATGTGTCAGTTCATAGATATGATAGTTAAAGATGATCTTAGCTGTGTTTGGTAGAAAGGCATATCCTCTGACTTCATAAACCATATGCAGTAAAATAGGGTATGTTATATCAAGGGCAGCTATTTAATACATCTCCTGAGCTAAAGAGTCAGAGTTTATAAGATATAGGAATGTGCATCAAGTTTGAGTTTCTTACAACCTCTAACTTCATGAACAGTACAGAGTTCAGAGTGTCTTGTGTATACAGTAGGTATGGAATGGTTACAATCTGTCCTGCGGTGTGTGTGTATCTACAGGGGTGTATACTGGGGCATAGTGAAACAATTTTTGTACACTGTAAATATGCATGACTGTCGTTGGTTAATAAAAGAGCTAACTGGCCAATAGCTGGACAGGTATAGGTTAGGTGGGGCATACAGACAAAAAGAGAGCATGAAAAAAGGAAGAGTCTCAGGAGTCTTGGGAAGACATAGACAGAAGCATGATAAACTTGTATTGAAAAAAGGTACCACCACATGGCAGTGTAGATAAGAAATATTGATGAAGAAACCCACAGATACAGCTGACCCAAGCTACTGGGAGCTCACTGATTCTGAACTGATAGTTGGGGAAACCTTCATGGGACTGAACTAGGAGCTCTAAATATGGATGACAGTTGTATGACTTGAGCAGTTGGTGGAGTCTCTGACAGTGGACTAGAATTTATTTCTTGTGCATGAACTGTCTTTTTGGAACCCATTCCCTATAGAGGGATACCTTGCACAATCTTAATACAGGGCAGGAGGGTCTTGGTCCAACCTCAACCTGATATCCCAAACTTTGTTAGCTCTCGATAGAAGGTCTTATCCTCTGAAGAGTAGATGGTAGGGTGGAGTGGGGAAAGCTGAGGGGTGAATGGGAGAAGGGGAGGGAAGGGAAACTGTGTTTGGTATGTAAAAATATCCTTTAAATAAAAAATGTCAAAAAATAATGTTGGTTAATTATTTTAAAATGTAAGAGCTAGTTAGTTTCAAGCCCAAGCTATCACCCAAGAATTTATACTTAATAAGGTTCTATGTGTTTATTTGGGAATCGGCTGGTGGAACAGAAAAGTTTGTCTACACTGAGGCCAAAGAATGCAGCTGGGTTTTATGACTTCACCAAATGGGACCATGCAATTCCTGGAGTCAGGGAATGTTCTGAATGGAGGAGAATGTGTGGGAAGAACTCAGCAAACTTTCACCTCTCTGGTCTATGTGCTGATTGAGTAGTAGAAGTGTAGTACAAGAGGGAAAGGGCCAAGAACTTCTTATACGACTAGATCAGGTGCTGGCTGAGTAGAAAACATATGCACCCATTTAGATTCATTTTAACTACTGGCTTTGTCTTTTAATTTTGTACTGGACTATGGTAATTATACCAATAGTCCTGAATTCTGGACCTCAGGAAACTTATGATCTGGAGTCTATTGTGAAGAATTCATAGAGTTTACTAATATATTTGCTGACGTTTATTTATTTGTTCTTTTACCCTGAGACCCTTCTTATCTTGTTGAGTCGGGCTTCAAGAGGCATAGAAATTGAGGAAATGATGAAAAAAGTCAAAAATACTAAATATTAAGTTTTACATTTCTCATCCAATATTTTATCTTAAATATTTCTAGATGTACTTAAATGTTCTCTCAAACCATGCTTCTTTAATGAGTGTATAAAACTACACCTGACAGAAGGACGTACTGCAATGCCAACATTTCCCTAAAGTTGGATTTCTCAGTTGTTCCTAATACTTTCCTGTTATAGATATAAATGTACTTATCTATGCATCTCTCTTTGGTTTTTAAAAGTTAAGTCTCTATAAGATAAATTGTAAAAACAAATAATATGACATTTTAAAATGTAAAAAAAGTAACAATTCACACTCCCATTTATTAATTGGGAATCAGCTTTATAAATTTTTATAAATGGCTATCAATTGATAAGCAAAAATATAACCCCACAGTGTGTGTCTGTGTCTGTCTGTTTCTCTCTCTCTCTCTCTCTCTCTCTCTCTCTCTCTCTCTTTCTCTCTGTGTGTGTGTGTGTGTGTGTGTGTGTGTATGTGTGTGTGTGTGTGTGTGTGTGTGTGACCTGATTGTCAGCCTTCAGCAGTGTTCCAGTGGTCCACAAAAGTCAGTAACCTGATTTTTTTTATCTACTTTTTCTTGATCCCCGAAGTTCAGCAATCAGGCTACCCTGGCTTTCAGTTGAATGTCTGCCTGTCTCTGCCTCCCCAGAATTAGGAATAGAACTACTTACCACCAAGCAGCTTTTTATGTGAATTGAATGTAGATTCTCAAGTTTGGAAGACAAGCACTTTACAAACTGAGCCATCTTCTCAGGGAGCTCAAAATAGAACTGTTTGTTCTATGTAGACTTTGAATAATCTTGAAACAAAACTTTTTCTGTATACATGACTACGTAATGTTCTTTCTTTCTGAACCATCTCTTCATATAATTTGTGTGTTTTACTGTAAAGAAAGTTGCATACTCTTACTTGCAACTAGTTTTATGTGTAACAAATGAAATGCTTGTTTCAGGATGTTGCTTTAGCAATCATTTTAGGTGCTGAAGCGTATGATCTATAAAGTGCTGTGATTTATTCTTAGGGGAAGCAAAATTGGTTTCAGACCAATCCTTTATAAACTTCCTTTTTGCTCAGTATCTTACCTACACTCTGAAATAGCAGCTAAGAGAAAATACTAACTAACACAAATATCTCCCAAGCACCAAGAAATACTCATTTGAAGGGACTTTTTAGACAGAAAAATGGCTGCCTTTTGCAGATCATCATCTTTCTTCCTAACCAGGAATCTTTGTGTTTCAATTATATCCCAAAACTGTTAAATAAATTCAGAAGGACTCAACTCTGGGCTAGTGAGATGACTCAGGAGATGAGAGTACTGGCTGCTTTTTCATATGGCACAGGTTCCCTTTCCAGCACCCACATGGCAATTCATAGCTATCTATAACTCTAATTCAAGGGGATCTGAGTTCTTATTCTTATGTTTACCATCAAGCATATAGCTAGTATATAGACATATGCTCATTCAAAACACTGTTACACATAAATAAAAATATTTTTGAACAATTTCAACACATAAGACATGTAGTTCATTCACAATAATTCACATGCTCTTTGATTCAAACTTACCATACTTTTTGAATTGAGGGCTAAATAAAAAAGGGAATATTATGAGTTACTGAAGAAAAGATATATTAATACCCCATAGGCCCAATACCCAGCAACACATACTGTGTATATGTCACATGGGAGATATTTGAAATGTTCCATAAAATAAAAATTAATGACAATTTCTGAAGGATAATAATTCTGATTAATTATGGTCTATAATTAATTGGCCAAAAAATGGCCTATGTGCTTGGGTAGAAAATGAGACTTTTACTGATGAAACAAATTATCATGTTAGAAAAATAAACTTGTTTTAAAAACAATGATGGGTTAAACTAGCAACTTGTTTGTCCCTCAAAATAGACCTCTGGTACTAGGCTCCACATCTCTGCATTTTGATTGCTTGTATTTTTCTTTAGTGATCTCTGTCTATTAAAGAGACATTTTCTGGATGAAGTGTAACAATTACACTTAGCAGTGGTATGTCTACAGACCGTTGTTAGAGGCTACACTGATTAGTTAGACAGTGGCTACAGATTTAGCTCCAAGATGCATGACATCACTAGCACTGAGTAGATACCTAGGTTTTTCAAGACCAGGCCTTGTTTTCTTCTTGGTTAGCTGATTGTAAGTACAGTTTTTGTTGGTTACCACCAAAGTATGTGTGCCACTACAGCACCTTGACAGTTATCATGTCATCCTGGTCATTATCATGGTTCATAGGCTTCATAACTTTGTCGGAATATTGGCTGCCTCTCTCTCTTGGAGGCTTGAATGGCACCTTCTGATAACAGAAAAGCTACTCCTCAGGGAAATGTCATCCAGGTCAGTTCCATCTCAGGAATCTTGGGGCCTTTTTTCTGAAGATCATTGTGTCTTCAGCAATAGAGATTATATATATGTATATATATATACATATATATATACATATATATATATTTACCTTAAGGGTTTGACAACTTTTCCAAAGCAACATATCCTTAGACAAATATCAACATCAAGATGTCTTTAAAATATATATTTTGATTTAACTTACCAGCCTTTGCAATCATTTGTCTTTCTGCAGTTAGCTCATTAACAGTTTAAAAACTAAAAAAAAATCACAATAATAACTATAATCCAGACTCTTTGTCTATTCTCCCTCTCCACATAGTTTATTATATTTTTATTTCTCTATTTCTCTTTTTAAGGGCTTTCTCTACCCTTTTTTTATGAAGCTTATGTAGATTTTACTCACATTGTAACCTGTTTAGAGGTTTTTCTCCATCTAAATCTGTTTTATTGCATATCCTTAAATTATTTTTCAACCAGAAGAGCTTTTAAAATGCTGTACTGTGCAGGGCTGCTGTGCCTGCTGACTCTGCCCCACTTGGCAGCTATTCACCAAGAAGTAGGTGCTGGAGCTATGCTTACTTTCTCAGTTCTAGGAAGTAGTATTTAAATGTTGTGGAGCTATTTACTACCACAGGGAAGGAATCTCTGTGTCTAGCCACCACCCCAGCTGCTCACTCCATTTAAGCATTTGGCAGCAGGATCTCTTAAAGAGACACAGTTTTGCCAATAAAAGTGAGTCAGGAAGATTCTTTTCTTAAAGGAGCCACAGGTCTGCTACTACCAGCAAACACAGCAGTCTCAGAAAATGCTGTTGCCAAGAAACCATCTTTGACTCTGTTCCCCTTTTGTTCAATATAAACAGAAACTTCAAATTGATCATATGCAACTTGTTGCTTATATCAAGTCTTTTGTGAGACTTCAGAAACAGGCTTTTGTTTAAGCTGCCTGCCATGGACCCGCCATTTTGAAATTCAAGCCCAAACACCTGTACCACAACAAGGACACAATTCAGAAGCTGCTTTTGGCTGCCCACTTCTATGATCTGGAATCCCTCTTAAGCTTTCTCAGGCTTTATGTAGATGTTCGGCCCATGCTGGGATGCATTCTGTAACAAGAGGTTTTTGGCCACATCTGGCCAGAGGTCCAGACCCTCCAATAGTTACTTCCCCCTACAAATGATTTAGATACTTATATTAATTTCATGCTACTTGGCCTGAACAAATATATCATTAATAAACATGCTAAAATGAATGGGAAAAAGCCCAGTAGTCCTCAGCCTATATCAATTACTATAGGCAACTCTGGGAAGCTGGGCACAGAGTGCTTCTCCTCAGGGATCACACTAATTTCTTGTCTAGTGCCAAACATTTGGCCCTGAAGACAACATATAAATAACATTATATTGACTAAACAGGTTATATTCAGGAACATATGTATATATACATATGCATGTAGCATGGAATAATAATTAGTTGAAAGGAGTCATGAATTTCAAAGAACAGTGAAGAGAATATGGAAGTTTAGAGGAAGAAAGGAAAGGAATGGGAGAAAGGAATGGGAGAAATGGAAATTATAATCTTTAAAGTTGTTTTAAAAATATGTATTTCTGGATAGTATAGCCTTTTTAATGTCAAAGAAAACAATGTCAATATGAAAGTCTTCTAGGGGGCCACTTAACACAGGAGGAAGATTATGAAAAAAGACTGAGCTTTTTTCCAATTAACATTACAGTGGCTAGTCTGGAGCCTAAAAATGTCTGATATTTGAAAATTGCAAGGTCTGAATTACTTTAGATGCATTACAGTTTACATAGATTGTCAGCTAATTTATGTTTCAAACCATCCAATTATGTAAGCAAAAATAGACATAGTTTACAGCAGGAAATATTTTTAATTACATAAGAATTCATATTTTAGCTGAATGCATAAACTCATATTTTGTGGTTATTGTGAGTTTTTGTTTTATATTTAAATATAGGGTAGAAAATTCTAGAAGGCAGATAATAATAATTTTTTTCTAACTATTATTGGTGAAGGCACAGCACTATGAAAAGTATTCATAGAAAAGTAACAAATCTATTATGAAATCAGACACAGGAACTATATAGTCACAGAACTTAGAAGTCAATATCAATCTTCCAAATTATCTGATGCAATTTCTTTTAGTAATGCATAAGAAAAAGAAAATATAGTAACCCACAAATACTTAAATGGCTATGCATGATTCTAAACTAATAAATAACAAAATCTCATATTCTGAATCAGTGGATCTCAATCTGTGAGTCTCTACCCATTTGAAAGTCAAATGATCCCTTTCACAGGGTTCACACTTCAGATATTCTGTATATCATATGTTTTATATTATTATTCATAACAGTAGCAAAAATATAGCTATGAAGTAACAATAAAAATAATTTTATTGTTGGAGGTCACCACAACATAAGGAACTATATTAATGGGCCATAGCATTGGGAAGGTTGAGAAAAACTGCTTTAAAGGCATATTTAACTATGTGTAAAAATGTTTGTAGCATAATGTTGAAAGAAACACACAAAGATTTATACATAGTATTTTCTGAATTTTTATTATTTTACCATTCCTTTCATTTATATGTATCAGAAACTGAAAGTAAACTTGCTTTTCCTGACAATATGCTCAATTTCTCCTCATGGTAGTCCTCTATTCTCCAGAAGCACAAAGTAGTCTGTGTTAATTTGCATCTTAATCTATTTTAATAGAATAGTTCTAATGCTAAATGAAAAAATAAATGAATTAACACTATAAATAGATAACATAACATCAACAAAATATGTAGTAATTACACAATAATAGTAAACATATGTAAAGTGATGAGATAATTTATTATACTTTCATTATATTCTGTAATTTTTAACCAGAAAATGCCAATTACATATTAACAGTAGCATAGTGGAAGAAAAATCTATCTATTAGGAGAAAATAGAGTTCCGTACGCCATTAGGTAATACATTACCATATTAATGCAATAAGCATAATATATTAAAAATGCTTACATTGATTTTAAGAAGTGAATTATAAGGAGAACGGATTTTAGGGGGGGCAGGTAGAGAAATCTACTTTGGAAGCAATATATTCACTTTTTGTCAGTTTAATGTTTCCAAGTTCCACAGAATGAACATAGATTTGAGACAAGCTGTGTAAATTTGTTAAAGCCAGAATCTTCCTTACTTTCTCGATCACAGCCCTATTTAAGGTACATATGACACATATGATACAAGATTTCCAGAATACTTTTAGGGAAGCCTTGAATCTATTACAGTTATAAATCACATATTCATAAGAATGCAGTTAATTTCAGATTTTTACCTGAGCATTACTCACCAATATGTTAACTGGATATTTTAAAAATATCAAGGCTGGATTAGGTGCTCCTCTGCATGGAATGGTCTCCAAGGTGCCAGCCCATTTACAAGGACACAGTCTGATCCCACCCCTAGACCTGCCTGGAGTGGATTCACCATGCTGAGCTGACCCATTTTAAGACTACCTGCCCTTTTTGGGGAGGGAAGGAGTTGGGGGGATGGGGTGGGAGGAGATTGAAGGCAGACTGGGAAGGATTGGGAATAGGGAAGAATGGGTGAGCAGGGGAATACATGGAAAAAAGACCTTTTTAAATAAAAAAAAAAGTGTAATTAAACTGTGCATTATCCAAAAAAAAGTAAAAAAAAAATAATAACTCTGTTTGGAATGTATAAATAATCAGTTCATACATAAAATGTAGCTTTCTTTTTTAACCCATACATTGTGAAATAAGCAGAGAAAGTGATTTCTATGAGATATTACTACAAGTCTTCACATATATTTTGTTCATTGATTTTAATGTTCAAAATGATTAATTTCAATTTTGTTTCAGCCTCAAGGTTTTGTTACAGAAGATCAATAATTTTAAATTAAGACCATCAATTGTAGAGAGGCTATCACCTTATCACAGCTTTTATCTTGCCTTGGACACCACTGCTTAAAATGAGATTATTTCCATAGCTTGATTTTCATACCTAGAACCTCAGGTCAGAAAGTCAGCTTATTAACTTCAGAAGTCTTTGCAAATAGTTAGAATGTGGAGTGTAAATGCATTTTTTTTTTTTGTTTTTCACTGATTTGTTTTTGTTTATTTTAATCTTATTCTTGTGATTTATTTTCCAGTGCTGGGGATGGAACCCAAGGTCTTGCACTTGTTAGGTAAACACTCTACCCCTGAGCTCAAACTTCAGTCTCAGCAAATTAGATATATTTGCTTCCCGTTTATCTTCCTTGTCACAACCTTAGAAATTTAAACACTATCCACTTAAATAATTTTATTTTTCTCAACAGCACATACTTTAGTTTTTAGTTTAGTTTTATTGTGTCTCAGATTTACACCTTCCAGATATAAAATAGGAAGAACAAAAGCTGCTATCAGATTTATGTAGAAGTAAGTAACAAAATGTGCTTACAATGGTAGTGCCCCACTCTATGAATTATAGAAAGGTTATATTGTTCCTCCATCTCTTCTTTTATTGTAAATATTGTCTTCTTTTGGTCACACAAATGAGAATCATAATGTTGCCTTTACTTTTTATTTTACTTTTATTCCCTGGACCTTACACAAAATGCATAGCCCTCATAAAAAAACATGTCATCATCCCACCCCAGATATATAACACATAAATAAACACCCCAAGCATGGAATGTGCTTTGTTACCTACCTCAAACTTCTATCCTTTAGTTCCACCCTAGCTATTCAGCATTTTAACAGCAATCACTCCTTCACAAATAATCAAATATAATAGCACAGGACTTTGTGTGCATACTTTGAAAGTAGTTTCTCATTCATCCTGTTCTGCAAAAAAATATGCCCTAAATTTTTGCCTTACTAGTCAGTTCTTAGTTCATGAGTTGAGTTCACAACACTTCCTCTTTCTTACAGGATGAAACCTAAACTCCGAAGACCACTCCTTGCATTCAATAAAGCAGCAATCTATTCCCTAAACTCTACAAAATCTGCTTCAATTTGCACTTATCCTGAGATACCCACATGTAAAAATAATTAAAAATATACAGGGAGTGGGCTCTAAAAAGCCAGTTCATATAACTAGGATATTTCCTGATTTCATAGCCAGGTGGCCGACTAAGAGGTTATTTTTATAGTTGTTTTGGTGTTTGTTTGCTGGTGATGTTTTTTTGTTGGGGGGAAATTTTGTTTTGTTTTGTTTTGTTAACCAGTCATGTTTGGTTTTACTCTACTTCTTTGAGTTTCTAGTCTCTGGTTCTTGGTTACCCAAGCAGTATCAGTATGGGTAGCTTCTGGATTGGACCATATTTTAAATCGGACATTGGTTGGCTACTCCCACAAATTCTGTGCTACCACTGTCCAAGAATATTTTACAGGCAGGGAAGATTGGAAGTCCAAAGTTTTATGGCTCTGTTAGTGTTTGCATTTCTCTTTCGGTAGCCTGCAGAGTACCTTCCCACACCAAAGGCATTAGAATGTAGGGGAAAAGTCTCCACCAGCTCTGTTTCTCAAAGTTCAATAAATTGTGTAGATGTTGTTTTTGGGAAGAGGGCCTTTATGCTACTTTTCTGCAAGCAACATTCTGTCTTAGCATTCGTCAAAAGAGTTTGAAGATTTTTACATGACATCCTTAGCTAACAATTCAATTAAATGCAGCCCAAACTTGACACTGGAAGACTTGCCTGGCTACAAAGATGGCCAGTTGAGACTCATTGCTTATGCAAGACATTACCATTTTCTAAATCTCTGCTATCTCAATTCATAAAAATGTCTCATTTAATATATATTACAGGCTTAGGAGGAGAAATGTATTTTATTGTGAATATACACAAGGATTCTCCATATATATTTTAGCAGAAATATGCAGACAAATCACCTATATCCATAGGGTCTATGAGAAGAAAACAAAGTGACAATTTTATATGATGTCAGGCATCAGTATACTTGTTCTGATAAGTTGTCTGACATTCCTTTGAAATGGGATGCACTTGAAGACTTGGGTACTCTGCTGTAGAAAACTGGGAACAGCAACATCTGTAGTCACTTTTGTAAATGAAGCACATGTTACTAAATCTATACAAAACTTCTAGACATGACACCAAAGCTACCTGTTGTGTGAGCCTGTTAAACAATGAAAGAAGGACCTAGGATAAGAAGTTGGTATCTCAGAGATGGGATGGGGATTTGTGGAGAAGAAAGAATGACCTGTTGTGGTGGGAGGGGGTAGGGACCTTGAATAAGGATATACAAGGTGAGAAAGTGTGACTTCTTTGTTCATAATTAATAATAATAATAATAATAATAATAATGAAAAGGAAAAAAAGAAAAAAAAAACAGAAGTTGGTATCTATAGAACAGATTTTCAAATCCTCTAGATTGATGACCTCACAATCTCCTGAGATCACTCATTGCTCGGCATTTACATAAGTACATATATTCAAGTAGCTTAATTCCTTTGCCTAATTTTTTGTCATCAATTTTTACAGACATGTTTATTTAAAGTCCCTGACTATTCAGCCAAATCATTGACCAGAATAGGCATAAACTTTACATCTGGCTATTTATTCTTTCCATAGAATGAATCATTCAAGTGAAATGCTTGACTTTTGTCTTCCTGAGATTTCTTCACCACTGCATATTAAAGATTTCACAAAATAGAACTATACACCTATAGCTCTCCCTTTCATACACTCTCTATATTATGTATACCCACTCATAAACCAGGCCTAAATTTTGTCTTCATTGTCAATTGGAAATAGAAAATTCTGTCTGACAGAAGTATGAGCTAGAAAGCAAAATGAGATGACAAGTGTAACAGCTGTGGCATCTGACCTCCTTCTCATATTACTTGCTTATAGTTTAAGAGAGTTCTGCTTGAGTTGTATTTCACATATAACACTTCCATTTGTTAAAGGGGAGCTATTGCATGTACCAGATGCTGTAACTTGATGAAGTAGATACCTCCAATGCATAATGAGCACCTCTAGTCACATACCACCTTGGTGGGTGAGCAGGTGTTGTAAGATAAATTAATCGAAACAGTTGGATCTTCCTAAGCCTTTCCTCTGTAGGAATATCTTCCTCTGCAGAGCACTAAGGCAGTTAATCTATTGTTCATTTTCTTTCTTAACCTTCCCATAAAGGGGATACAATGGCAACTGCTAGTATCAAATCAGTACTCATAAATTCAGTGCAAATTATTAGATACAGGTATGACAGGACAAGTAGCTAGCACCACCTCCAAAGAATCGTGTAACATATTAGACATCAAAGCCAAAGAAGTAATAAAAATAATGTGACTCAATTTCCATTGTGCTGGATACTTGATAATGCCCCTGGTAAAGAAAAAGATAGGCAATCAATTTAATCTACTTATGTGGTATTCTTGGTATGTTGAACAGAAGCATAACCTGAATAACTAAAACAGAAATAATTCTTTCACTTTCCATGTTTATAGAATTTAATTCCTTTAATGATGGGGAGGCAGCATCTGCTTGAGGAAGGACACTCTTATACTGACCAAAGGAGCATGTTGACCAGGAAAAACCAAGATGACTGAGGCTGAATGTCCTTGAAATACAAAATGACCTATATAGAATTTCTATTTACGTATTCACTTTCATTAATACTGTTACTCATTAAAATAGCTGCATGGGTCCTTGGAAACTAATATAAAAAGAATCCCGGATAATCCATTAAAATGGCTCTGCTAGGCAGCAGTGGTGTATGCCTTTAATCCCAGTACTGAGGAGGCAGAGGTAAGTGGATCTCTGTGAGATAGGGAAGCTTGGTCTACAGAGAGGTTCCAGGAGAGCCAGGGCTGTTACATAGAGAAATGCTATCTAAAAAACAACAGAAAACAAAAAAATGGTTTTGAATTGTTTTATGACATTAGGAAGCAGGTAGGGGTAAGGGTTTATTTACCTTGACTTTGTCAGGAATGCATTATGAACTGAAGGGGCAAGGTAAAGAGTAGAAGGTACAAAGAGGTAACAATGCTCATAGGAGTTAAACTGGATGAGGAAGGAGGAAGCTGGATAAAGCTGAATAAAATACGCTGTCACACAGCCGGCTTTCCCTCGAACTCCAGATACCTCTGTTTACTGCCAATACCCCCCTCCCCAGTCTCATTCTTATTTTCAACCAATGACATTG
This sequence comes from Sigmodon hispidus, assembly GCA_004025045.1. NCBI lineage: Eukaryota > Metazoa > Chordata > Mammalia > Rodentia > Cricetidae > Sigmodon > Sigmodon hispidus. Next base: position 80,073 of record PVIH01007229.1, on the reverse strand, counting down.
CTTTTTATTTATGAATAAAAATAACTAAAGGAGGACAGTCACAGCTCCGCCCTGGGTTTAGGGTGATCAGAAAGCAACCAAGAGAAATCAACTGACTCCCACTGGTGCCAGGCATCATTATGGTGAGTGAGTAGAGGGTTGGGAAATTGGAGACAGAGAGAGAGGCAGAATGAGTCATGTGCTGAGGAGACAGGCCAATCTAAAGAGGTGAGGGCAGTGAAGAATGAGCTTGCTTGCCACTGAAGGCCATGATAATGTCTAGGTCTAGTTGCTGCTAAGAGTCATATCTGTGTCTATGGCCCTGCCACTGCCTCAATCTGTGTTGATGTCCATGGCTCCCATTACCACCAAAAGCAGCGAGGACAGAGCTGCACTGAGTTCATCCTGCCTCTACTGAATGCAGTACCCATGAGAATGGGACCTGCATCTCCCCTGAGCAACACAGTAGACTTCTCTGTCTTGGCAGTCTTGCAGGTGAACCAACCCTGAAGACTGAAATGTAGGGGCAATATCCACACTGTCACAAAATGGCATAAAAATAACCTGCTCCATGTCACCCCTCTCAACTTGCTACCTAATAGATTCAAGACAAGATGGTCCTAGGGTCACAAGAGTAGATAAGCTGACACTGCCCCTCACCAGCTGCAGCATTCAGGAGTGCAGGCCTTAAACCTCATCCAGAGAGCAAAGTAGAACTGATCCTGTTGACAGGGGTGCAGGTAATCTGGCCCCATGAATGTGAGTGGGAGATCTGGCCACACCTCTCATCTGCCATATGATGAGTAGATGACAAAGAGATGTCTTCCCTCTACCTCACCACTTGCTTTGTATGGTGGGTAGAAGGGTTGGCCATGGCATCCTGAGAGTGGGAGACCTGGCGCTCCCCCTCACATGCAGCAATATTTGGGAGAATAGCCCTTATACCTCACCTAAAAGCACAGAAGAGCTCTGACCCTGTTGGCAAGGGCACAGGTGGGTAAGCCTGGAGGGTGTGAAAACAAGAGGGATAATCCTGACCACCCTCCATCCCCCACCCCACCCCAGAAACCTGCCCTGTGGTGAAAGAAAGATCCCTTCTATCTTTTGTTATCTGGGGCAGGCAGGAAAGCCAGATCCAGGTGCATGACAATAGAAGAGCTGGTCCTGCCCCCCTCACCAAGTGCAGCAGTTAGGAGAGCAGGCCTTGAACCTCCCCTGGACAAAACAATAGAGCTGTCTCTGGTGGTCTAAGTGTGGGTGACCAGACCTGAGGGCATGAGAGCACAAGAGCTCCCCACTCCTTGCTGCCTGCTACATTGCATGATCTAGGTAGGGCAGTGGTAGAGAGTTTGTCCGTGTGGTGATGATGAAGGAAAGCCAAAGGGCTGACAAACCAGCTACTATCCAGGCCCAGAACAAGTTCTATAAGTTAACTCACCCCAACATCCAACTCGTCTATGTACTATTAACTGCTAGAGCATGTAAAGAGGTTGGACCTGCAAATCCAAAGCTGTGAGAACTCATGACACAAGGCAATAACGGAATATCCAAGAGGAGTCCCAGGAAGGGGCCAAGGATTGATAGTGCAGCAGAAGCCAAAGGCCTCAAACCAAACCAATGACTCATTGCAATCAACACTTGCAAGTAAACATATATGGACTAAAACTCACTGTGCCACACTACAGCTTCCACAATGAGATTTGCTGTTTTTGTTGTTGTTGTTTTATTTTTTTATTTTGGTTTCACTTTAAAATTGCATTTTTCGTTAGTGGGGAGAGGTTGCAAGGACAGAGAGTAGAATGGAGAGAATGGGGAGATAAGTGGAATCAGGATGCATTACATGAAATCCACAAAGGAACAATAAAAAAAATTTTTTTAAAAAGAAGAAAGGGGGAAAAAAATCTGAAGAGTTTGAGGTGCCCAGGATTAGAAGATTGAACATCACAAGCATCTTATTTTGTCTGTAAGTGTCCTATACTTTCAACACATTAATTATAAAAATTGCAAATGTTTTTTATTTTTTTTAAAAAAGTAAGAAACAAGTAGAGCACTTCCCTATACTACCAGCAGCATATCCCCCTCACATCCTTTCTCTTAGGTGCCCTTACTCCATCTGCCCTCCCGTCACTGTAATTGACCTTTATAAAATTGTCTTCTAAAAACTTTTTATTTTATTTATGTATTGGCTAGTTGTGTGATGGATGGACTGACTGATTGTGTATGTGCCACAGTGCCTATGTGGTGGTCAGAAGACACCTTGCATGAGTCGGTTCTCTTCTTCCACTGCTAGGGACTGGGGACTGAACCTAGGTCACCAGGTGGAGTGGCAAGCACCTTTATCACTAAGCAGTCTCACTGGGCCCTTCCTGCTCATATGAAACCAGAAGTTTCTACTTGTCCTCAAGATGTACTTTTGTCCCTCACAGACCTATCTCCAGCAATGCTCCTGCTATTCTCCAGCAACACAAATTCCTTGCCAGCATAGCAATAAAATCATGATAGATAGCATTGCCTTAACTTTCTCTCTGTCTTTTATGTCCCTACAGAGTTTATCGGCAATCCTTACCTGAAAGAAATCTCAGAATTTCTCTTCCAATTATTTCCTCCTTTCATCACAATTCTGCTTTATTAGAATCTTCATCCCATTCATCACATTATCCAAATTGCTCATGTCAAAGTCTCCAAGTGGCCTTCACCTTGATTGGTAGTACATAACATCCTAACTTCTTTCTTGAGTTACATTTTAAAGCAGCTTCTACAATATTGTATTAGACTCTTCTAGGTTTTTCTTCACTCACTGTTTTTTCATGCTCAGTTTCCTCTTCTTATCTCTACCCTCTTTCTGTGCTATTTGTTTTAGAAGGACAAAAAATTTAGTATTTGATATTTTCTAATATTTCCCCCAAATTTTCTCTACAATGCTTTTTCTGAGTAATCCTGGCTTAATGTCTTTCAGTTATCATAATGTGTCAATTTATTTTCATTGACTTGGTCAGAAGTCTCTTGGCTCTGGTTTAAAATAGATGAATTATCTGCTTCTTACTTTTTCGCCTGAAACTCATTGCCTGGGCCATCATTATTTCTTGCCTGGATCACTGTTAGAGACTTCTAACTTGACACTCTTCTTTTTCTCCTGTCCCTAGAGTGTACTGTCCCCAGTAGCCCAGAGGATCCTATTAAAGCAGAAGTCAGGTAGGCTTTTTTCTTTGCTTAAAACTTTGCTATGACTCATGGCTTCATACTGACAAAAAAAAAAAAAAAAAAAAAAAAAAAAAAAAAAAAAAAAAAAAAAAAAAAAAAAAAAAAAAAAAAAAAAAAAAAGCTAATGCAATAACCTCAAACACTGTTATATTAAAGGTCTACACTCATCTGTTACTAACTTGGCACTTTACCCCATACCTTCTTAGCTTTGCTCAACCACACGAAGTGTACTCTTACCAGAGGATACTTACTTGAACTGGCTTTTCTCTGAACCTGAGGAATGTTACTCCAGGTAGCTGCATTGGTCTTTTTCTCACCATCTTCAAATCTTAGTTCACATTTATATTTTACTAGGACCCTCTCTGATAACTTTTCTTAAATTGAATTTTAATTACTCACTGATTCCAAACCCTGCCTGTGTTTTTGACCTTTCTTGCTTTTCATTATATTTTTCTTCCCATAGTACTAACTACATCTTTTTTCTTGTACAGCGATTCATGTTTTATTTATATTCTGTCTGCCCCATTGGAGTTTAAAATCTTTGAGGGCAGAAATCTTAATCTGTTTTGTTCACTGTCAAACCTGTGATACCAGAAAAAAGTTTGTATGCACTTATTCCTAAATATATGTTGTCCAATTATAAAATGAATGAAGAAAGAAGAAACAACCTTCTTGATTTCTTCTTCTCTTCAAGCAAACCATTCCCTTTTTTAGTCAGTTTTTAAATTTACATGTGTTAAACAGATATAGTTTATTTAGTTTGATTCCTTAACTATCTCACCTTTCTTCTACATTATAAGCATGACAGAGCAAAATCTACATCCCAGGTCTCTACATCTCAGCAAAGAACCTGATACTGACACTCTCTTTTTATTAATGCATATTAATTATTCATATTAATAGCTTTCCTATGACATTTCTTACACATATATAATGTGCTTTAGTCATACTTCCCCTCAGTTACTTTCTCCTATCTATATATTGCTTCCTCCTTCTACACCCTTAGATCCTTGTTTGTAAGATCTATGTTTCTGCCAAACCACATTTTAAAGAAAACATATTTTCTTTCTAATGAGACAGAATGCTTCTTTACAGTATTACAACTAAACATTTTGTTATGTAATATTAGGGAAAGAATGTTTTTTTTAAAAGGACTGTGCTCAAGTAATTTTGTAGAGAGCAGAAATCTTGATTATAATGCCCTAACCTAGGGAGTTGCCAAATTTTCCAGTTAATTTAATAGATGGCATGATCCCCAGTCTCACAGCATGAGAATATAGATCCAATTTGATATTAAATGAGCCAAAGAAGGTGCCCCCTTCTCTCAAACAAAAAGAAATTCTAGTTTGACGCTATGGAAGCTTTTTTTAGATGTTCCTGTTTCATTTAGTAAACTTTCATCAGTCATTTAAAACAACCTCAATTATTTACAAGGCCAGAGATTGCTTTACATGTTAAGAAAATACACTTCTTCCTTGGGCCATTTTAATTCTGTTGCCATTACTTACTATGCCAGGAGGAATATGACTTGTAACTTTTCTTTCTTGACACATGGGTCAGATGTGTAACAGATTCAGACTCCCAGGGTAGATATGCACTGAAGTTCTTGTGGAATACTGCTGACATACTCTATTGCCTGAGGCTGGTGCATCCACAGGCTTGGGCCAAGATTGAGCTCATGGCATTTCTATTTTCTTCTTTCTTAAGTTCTATCTGACTGATTCTGCAACAAGAAGTTCAAACTGAAGGATTTGTAATTGTATTGAGGTCCATTTATTCCTATGGAAATATGCAAAAACTGAGTCCAACATTTCACTTCAATCTGTTTAAAACCAGTTCCTCAAATTAGCTAATACAATGAAAAATTTAATGACTGAATGAAAACATGCATATTGGATTTTCTACTAGACTATAGGTGTTTTCACACATAAAACATGCAGAAAGTTGTTTATTTTCTACAAATGAGGCATGTATGATCTTTCATCTTCACACCAAGTAACTGTAAAAGCTAATTGTCTTACTTGTGCCTGCGATTTCAAGAAAGTAAACCACAGATTAACACTTAACAAAATATCCAAACCAGCACAAAGAACTGGAGGATAGGTAATAAAAAGTTGTCTCTAATTCTAACTGACTTATGATTATGTTCCTTTTATGCATAGCAGCATACTAATATTATCCAAAACTTATTTCATACTATATACTACAGAGTACATGTAATCTATAAGTACTTTTTAAAATTAGGCTGTTTCATTGTATAATTCACTGATCTACATAGTTAACCACTTCACCATCAAAAACTAAATACGAAGAACACAACCTACCTAAACTACATTAATAAAAAGTCTAAAATCATTACCCTCCTACCCAAATGCTATGCCCCTTATTTGTATATGTATTTTTGTTTTACCATTTTTGTGGTTATTAAAATGAATTTCACTTGTATTTTATATTTGTCAATTACCTTTATGTTTTATAACCTACATTTTACAAATGAGATACAAATGCTTTCTTTATTTTGGTGAGTTTTTCCTTCTAAAATTAAAACTTGTTGCTCTACTCTCTTGGTGCTTCTTCAGTTTCTGATGAAGAGTCTAAAATTTTTCTTATTCTTGTAAGATTTTTCCAATGACTTTTTATTTTTTTCAATATCAATTTGTTTTATTAGCCAATAATCTATCATATTAACAGACTAAGGAAGATCATACCATTTTATATTGCAGAATTAATTTTATAAAATTTATTATCTATTCAAAAGAAGAAATAAAATATACCTTCTTTGTAATAAATATGTGTAGAAAACATAAGCCAGTCTTGACCCCTTTGCTCATATAAACAATTTCTCCTCCCTCCCTTCAGCTGGACTTGAAGTTCAACCTAATGCTTAGCTGTGGATCTCTGCTTCCATCAGTTGCTGGATAAAGGTTTTATAATGACAATTAGGATGGTCATCCATTTGATTATAGGAAAGGGCCAGTTTAGACACTCTACTATTGCTGGGGTCATCTTTGTGAGTTCTTGGGTATTTCCCTAGCACCGGGCTTCTCTTTAATCTCACAATGGCTCCTCATATGAAAATATCTATTTTATTGTTCTCCCTCTCTCTTGTACTCCCAACTAAACTATCCTAGTCTCTCATTGACTCACACTTGGAGTCCTTATCCTCTCTGAAGAGTGGATGAGAGATGGGATAGGGGAAGCAAAGTTGGGGGAGGCCTGGGAAGATGGGGAAAGGGAACAGTGGTGGATATGTTAAAACACTTCTTAAATAAAGAAGAAATAACTGTAAACAACAACAATTTTTTAAAAAGAAAAGAAAAGAAAACATGTTATATAATGTTTGGTGGTAAAACACTGAATGTTTACCTCTAGAGATTGGGAATAAGTATAAATAACTCTTCTCATCCCTTTTTTTCAGCGTAGTCCTAATGCTTTAAACCAATGTAATAGATAAAAAAAATAAATGAAAATAATACATATCAGAAAAAAAGAGGGCAGTCCCTACTTGAACACATAATTTTCCACAGAGAAAAACATTTTTAAAATTCATAAACATAAAAGTAAATTAAACAGTCACAAGACACAAGATAAGTATTCAAAGATTAACTGCATCTTGTCTAATAAGCACTAAATATTCAGTCATCAATATAAGTACAATTCCACTTATACTGATGGAAAACGTGAAATATTTTTTGAGTTTAACACATCATTTGGAGTAGTTTTACTATAAAAAATATAGACTCAACAGAGAAGTAAGAGGTCTAAAAGAGGTTATGATACAAATGGATTTAATAGATTTTACAGAAGCTTCCACCCAAACACAAAGGAATATACATATTTCTTGGCACCACATGCAACTTTCTCTAGAATTGACCACATAATTGGTCATAAAGCAAATATCAATAGATACAAAAATGGAAATAATTCCTTGTATCATATCAGACCACCATGGTCTAAAGTTAGAATCCAATAACTTTTTAAACTGTTTCTCTTTCTCTTTTAACTTTGAGCTCTGTTCCTCAGAGCATCCACATTATAAAAGAAAATGATCCCCAAAGGTGCAGGTTCTGTTAAGTGGTGTGGCTTTGCTGAAGCAGGTGTGGACTTATTGGACGAAATGTATCACCATGTGGAGGCATCATCTACTTCCTGTTGTCTGCATATAAATTATAAAACCCTCAGCTCCTTCTCCAACACCACGTCTACCTGCATTTGGCCATGTTCCACCATGATGATAATGGATTAAACCTCTGAAACTATAAGCCACCCCAATTAAATGCTTTTCCTTTGTAAGAGATGCCATTGGTTTGATGTCTCATTTTAGCTATTTATGAGCTTCTAAAAATGCCCCTGCATATATCCCAATAGCGCCAGTGAGATAACCCATTCCTTAATAACACTTCTATGTCTGATGTCTTCAGTTCAATACCTAGGACACCTATGATGAAGTAAAGCACTCACTACTGCAATAAGTCTCTGACCTCCATAAGTAGCACTGGGACATGTGCATACCCCTCTTGATACACAATAATTAAATAGTGTAATTTTAAATTTTAAGGTAATATATTGCAAGTAAACTTACTGTACAGTAAGGAATCATCTAAATCACCCCAAATCTCAGAGCCATTAGTAAAGGCAAAGTTTCTTTGCCTTTGTAAAATTATATGAAAAATCCACTAGTTGTGTTAAGTATTGATCATTATATAGATCTATGTTCTTTTCCTGGTAGATGAGCTCATTCATTGCATTGGAAACTATAGCACTTCTCCTTAAGTGATCATCAATGAGCTGTGGCCCAGTGAAATCTTCCCACCAATAATAGATCTATGGAATTTTTATTAATTGTTCTTTATTGCTGATAAAAAGACAATTATATAATTGAGTTATCTGTTCTAATTTTTCTTAAATACAATTTTTATTTAGGAATATAAGTTATGATTGCTATGGTAGTGCTTGATAGTAACTCTTTAAGGCAGCAGGATTAGGAGCTGAAGTTCATTTTTGACTATAGATCAGGTTAAAAGCCAGCATATAAGTAAGTGATATACTTTATCTGAAACAGTATCCTGCATGGGCCTTGATGGTGTGATACATTTGAAAACTATTTGTAAAGGTGTACCAACTTGAAAAATGACACAAATATTGATCATCTTTAACATTACATTATCTTAAGCTGCTATGCAATCTGTATTATGTGTCTCATTGTAAAAAATATCTGTTGAAATGGGCACCATGTGTCAACAATTGGGTAGTACATAGGCATCCCTGCTTGTTCTACAGTGTGAAAGTATGGTTCTATTACCTACATCTTTGACTCTTTTACAAACACAGAACAAGTTCTTTAATATTTTACAAAAAGTTATTTTCAAGTTCTGTGTGCCTAATCATATAAATATAATGTTACTCTATTCTCTCTACTGACTGGGTCCTGTAGCTAGTATTATGTATCACAGCACTTACGTATTATGTTACTCCATCACCTCACCTCGAAGGACTGTGTCCAACTCTAAATGACAAATGTGCCACTGTTGTGTCATCACATCTGACATTGAAAAATGTCATCATAATACCGAGAAAATAGGTACTGTGAAAATACCTTGGAAAGCACATGTTTCTGGACTTTTCACTGCATGCATACTGAGCAAAGCCCTCTGAAATTAAAATCTGACAAAGAAAATGTTGTCAGCACTTCTTTCTCTTCTGACCAAAAGAAGGCAGACCTAGATGGGCCTCTCTTAAAGACTAACCCTCCTCCCAATATGTATATTCTAGCATTTGGCCTTAACAAAGGATCTGGTCTAATTTATTTCTACTTACTTCACTAAAAAAGAAAAGAAAAGAAAAGAAAAGAAAATTGTAGAAAACAAAAAGCTACAAGGAGGAATAGATTTCTTATCCTCTCAATCATTTTTATGACTTTTATGACTGGAAAAAGAAGTTTTCAATATGGAACAGAAAGGAATTTAACATTAGTATTATAAGTTTATATCAATAAATTTATTAGTTCTGTCATTTTCAAATAACATCCCTTGGATCCTTGTGGCACATTATTTTAATCCTGTATGTAGTGCTAAATTTCTAGTAACTGTTCTTTCTAGTTCATAATACTAGTGAGAGATTTTTTTTTTTGATTCCCTATATTATTTCACTTCACTCATTAGTCCATGCTGATCTTATACCCTGGCCTATAAATGTTATTAAAAGCAAAACAATAGTATGTCTACTTTAACAGGCACTGCAATGCAATGCACAACCTTAAAAAAGAAAAAATGTAACTGAGTTAGAACTTATGCAATAAAATGATTATTGAGATTTGAGATCATAAGTTAGATTAGACAATGCTAAAATATAAAGAACATGATGAACCCATAGTCTCCACTCTAAAAAAAAAAGTAGAGCTTGATGCCTGGGATGGTGATGCCTCCTGAGGTATTTTGTTGAGCAAAATTGTCTTGGCAATTCTGGCTTTCCTGTTATTCCAAATGAAATTGAGTGTTGTTCTTTCAAGGTCCAAAAAATATTGTGTTGGATTTTTGATGGGCAGTACATTGAATCTGTAGATTGATTTTGGTAGAATTGCCATTTTTACTATGTTGATCCTATCTATCCAGGAACATGGGAGATCTTTCCATTTTCTGATAACCTCTTCAAATTCTTTCTTCAGTGAGTTAAAGTTTTTGTCAAATAGATTTGTTACTACTTAGGTTATAGTTACACTGAGGTATTTAATGCTATTTGCAGCTATTATAAAGGGTGATGTTTCCCTTAATTCTGTTTCAGGCCTTTTATCCTTCATGTATAAGAGGGCTACTAACTTTTTGGAATTAATCTTGTATCCTGCTACATTGCTGAAGATGTTTATAAGCTATAGAAGTTCCTTGGTAGAACTTTGTGGGTTACTTATTTATACAATGATATCATCTGCAAATAGAGATATTTCTACTTCTTTTCCAATTTGTATCCTCTTAATCTCCTTTCATTCTCTTGTTGCTTTAGCTAAATCTTTGAGAACTATATTGAATAGATAACGGCAGAGGGGACAGCATTGCCTTCTTCCTGAGTTTAGTGGCATTGCTTTGAGTTTTTCTTCTTTTAATTTGATGTTGGCTGTTGGCATGTTGTAAATCACCTAAATGATAGCCTACAGAATGAGTAATGATTTTCACAAATGTTACAGCTGACAGAGGACTGATCTCTAAAATATATAGAGAACTCAAGAAACTAGAGCCACAAACCCTAAATAACCCAATTAAAAAATAGTGTTCAAAACAAAAAAGGTAATTTAGAGCAGAAGAATTACAAATGGCTGAAAGGTACTTGAAAAAGTGCTCAACATCTTTTGCCATCAGAGAAACGCAAATCAAAACAACTATGAGATATCATCTTACACCTGCCAAAATGACTAAGATTAAAAACACAGATGACAGCCTATGCTGGAGACAATGTAGAGCAAAAGGAACACTCCTCCATTGTTGGTGAGAGTACACACTTGTTCAGCCACTCTGGAATGCAGTATGGCGGTTTCTCAGAAAATTGGAAACAATCTCCCCAAGAATCCAGCAATACCACTATTAGGCATAAACCCTAAAGGTGCACATTTGCATCCCAAAAGAATTAACTCAAGTATGTTCATAGCAGCATTATTTATAATAGCAAGAACATGGAAACAACCTAGATGCCCCTCAACTAAAGAATGGATTAATCAACTGTGGTACATCTACACAATGGAGTACTACTCAGCAGTAAGAAAAAATGAGATCCTAAAATTTGCAGGCAAATGGATGGATTTGGAGAATATCCTCCTGATAAAGGTATCAAAAATGCAGAAAGATATGCAGGGGATGTGTTCACTGATTAGGGGACTTTAAACAAAAAGCTAAGCATGTCCAAGCTGCACACCACAACCACTGAAGGAACTTTGAAGGGTCAGAAGGAACTTTGAGAGACATGCAGGGATTCCCCTAGGAAAAGAAATAGAGAAGATCTCCTTGTGAATTGGGAACTAAGGGGTTGCAACCAAGAAGGTGTGGGAACAAATCATGAGAGAAGGAGATGCCTGAGTGAGAGGAGCAATAAAGAGAGAGAGAGAAAAAAGGGAGATGGAGATATTAATAGAGAAAGCCAATGTGTGGTTGGTAAAAGACCAGGTACTAGGGTAACCTCCAAAAACGCACAGGTTGTCCCTGGCTAGGTTTCCAACCAATAGTAAAGTTGTTCCCTAAACAGGACTTCCCCTATAATCAAATGAATAGCCACCCTAAGTGACATCACAAAATTTATTTCTAACAATGAATAGAGGTAGAGTCAGGGATACATGGCTCAGCACTGGGCTGAGTCCCTGGTCCAGCTAATAGTGTGGTAGGAAACTCTCAGGAGCAAGGGGATAGGGACTCTGAGGAAAATTCTCACAGTGATGGCTAGCTGGAGCTCTGGGGAGCTCACAGAATCAAGAACAGCCACCTGGGAACCATCATGAAAAGGAACTAGGCCCTCCTAGGATAGGCAACTGTCCACTGACATGAGCAATATGTGCAGCCGCAAGGGTTCAGACTGTGTTTCTGTGCATGCATTGGCAACTTGGAGCCAATTTCCTCCATGAAACCTAACCCAGTCTGGATATTAAGATGAGGATATAGGATTTGCCTGGAGTGGAGTTTGAGCTAATCTACCTTGAGACCTCTTGCCCTTTCTGAGGAAGGGATAGGAGGATGGGGAGGAGGGAGGCTGAAGGCTCACCAGGGAGTTGTTGAGCTGGGGATGGGAGTTGGAACAAGAGGATACATGGATAAAAAAAGACTTTATTATATAAAAATAAAAATAGATGATAAAAAAGAATTATTTCTCATTTCATCTCCTTGCTATTTCTTCTACTCCTATTAATAATATACCATTTGCTCTCTTGAAAAACTGCTTATGCTAAAAATCATCCCTGATAATTCTTTCAATCTCTTCTATGGGTTAAATTGGATTCCTAACATATTTGTTCTAACATGTTTGTTTTATACTATTATCTCTCACTCATCTTAATTATTGAAATAACTTTCAAATTGTAGAATAATTAACTAAAATGGCATTCAAGATCTTCCATTATGGATTTTGATACCTTTCTATGAAAAATAGAAGTCATCAAAATTAACCTTATTTCTATCTGGTAAAACTGAATCTTGAAATATTCATATGGCTTTTTATTTAGTGATCTTTTTACAAGTGTAACATCTAGCAAGTAAGAAAAGTATAGATTGTTGTGGTTATTCTGTGAGTTACACTAAGCTGACAGTACTTTTCTAGCTTTGCCCCCCATTTATAACTTTCTCACATTATTTTATGCAATAGTAATTATAATGTCTTAGCACCAACTTCCCATTTTAAACTACACAGAATTTAATTCAGCATTACAGGTCTTTCCAAAGACTGTGAGGATCTCTCAGTTGATAAAGGCACCTGTGGCAAAGACTGATTACTTGACTTGACTTTCATCTGTGGGGGTAGACAATTAGATCCTTAAATTCTCCTGTAACCTCTACATATACGCTGTGACATGCACTTGCCTGTACAAAAATACACAAACACACACACAAACAATAAAATATTTTATTAAAGATTCAGTCAAATAACATCTTACTAGTGGTGTTTTCATGATTCTCCCATCTGAAAAATAATGTTTTAAACTAACTTAGCAGTTTTCCTTATCTATCTGACAAGGCATTTATTCCTATGTAGAATGAGGCTGGTTTATATCTCTTCTCTACCTCATTATGACAGTGTATAGCTAATCTCACATACTACAAGGTTCCTCATAAGCAATGAAGCATTATGAAGAATACAAATTTAATTTTAAGGCTTAAACACTCCAGATCACTTTAGACTGAGCTTCTAGGGTTTCAATTAGTTTTCAGTGCTATCTTCATTCTGATTACTTTGAAATATTTTAATTTAAATTTTTGAGAATTTAGACATAAGTATATATATATATATATAATTTTCACTTTCCTCCCTAAATTTTCAATGAATAAGAAGCACTTGGAGATATAAGAAGAAGGGCAAATCAAGAGAATGCATAGGGAAGGCAGGAACAGCTTGTGAACACTGACATCAGTCCATCATGTGCCAGCTACTCTTGCTCTGTGAAACGCAGCAAGAAGCACACTTACCTTTCTTCTCTGCTGCTATAATTGACATTTTCCTGCATATTTAACAAATACAACATCAACAATCTCCAAATGGCTGGTGCATTTGCTATTTGTTTAAAGAAATGGGTGATTATAAAGTATAGTCATAGAGGTACACATGAAAACTCTTCATTGACAAAGATCTATGAATTACAAATATGGATTTTAGAGATGAAGCTAGACCTGGAGCATCACAAATACAAAGCACATTCACTAAATTTTTACTTGGTTTGTCCCACTCCTTGAAATAATCAACTGTGGGGAGAAATATGTATTTTCTGTTTCACAGAAACAGTTTTATGCACCACACAGTAAACTGAGCCCATAGTATTCTGGTCAAAACTTTATAATTGCATCTACCTGCAAAAAGAAACAGTTCTAAAGTGTGCCCACTGAAATTACTGAGAACTATAATGTGAAGAATTTCTTTACTGCAAGATATATATCAATAGGCTGATAGATGATTGATAGGTAGGTAGGTAGATAGATAGATAGATAGATAGATAGATAGATAGATAGATAGATGATAGATAGATGATAGATAGATAGACAGATAGATAGGCATGTCTGAGTCTAGCTCAAGTAGCAAAAGATACATACAGAGAGGTAGAAAGTTCCAGATAATAGCAGGTACATAGTATAACATCAGATGTATGAGTCTCTCACCTTGCTAGTGTGAAATAGTGATGGTGTTCTGATTTAGTTGGCTCAAGAGATTAAGTTCACAATGAAATGCTTATCTGTGTGAAGATTCTCTGCGTAGAATCCAAGAGTCTAGCAGGTATCACTTAAAGCCTAAGATGCCATGAAGAACAAGGTACTTCTGTTCCTCACCACATGTGTTTTCATTATGTTTTTCTGAGACTCTTTGAATTTCTCTCAAAGCACAGTAATTTAACATAAAACATCATATCATGCACACAAATATTGACATTATCATATGGGGGCAAATAAGATGTTTTTGTACTGCAGAGACTTATGATGTCATCCACAATGTTGTCTTGTTGTTCTTTATATTGCTATGTGTATTCTTGCACTGGCATCTGCCCATGGCTTCAGTGGTTCACAACTAGTAAGCTCCTAGTCAGTTGTGGCTAGAGGGCTTGTGTGTCTCCTGTGTGCTCTGAGCAAGGGGTCTGTTTGATCTTTGACTCCACTCTGGACAGGGGACTGCGTTTCCATGGCCCTCAATCTTTGTCTGATGAGGCAGTTCATCCTGGAGATGGGGCCCAGCTGGGCAGGGCCTAGGGCCTTCTGTTGGGAAGAGTCTGAGATTAGACCCTTGGGTGTGAGCCCCATCCCTAGAGGAATTCTCTGGACTGGGGCCCAGGAGCTGGAATCTGTGCACCTTTGACTCTGCTCTGAATAGGGAAGAGTTTCAAAGCCCTCAGTCCTTGTCTGATGACACAGCTCGCCCTGGAGACACAGCCCAGCCAGGCAGGACCTAGGGTCTTCTTTTGACAATGTTGAGACTTGAAATTTGCAGAGAAGTAAAATGTGCTTGAGCCCATATTGATTACCCTTACCTTTCCTTGCCATGCTGGTATGAATGTTCTCTTTCACAAAGAATTTAACAGAGTTTGCACATTACATAGCAATTGGTATTCAAGTAACATGACTCACCTATTAGCCAGTGGATAAATTACTCATTCCACCTCTTCTGCATATTTATAGAAAAACAAAAAACAAACAAACATGAAATCACCTCTTTGTGATGTTTTTGTGCATGACTGGAGGTCAAAACTAGGTAGGGGAGAACAATTGAGGTCTAAATGAATAAGACTAGTTGTTTTCTATATCTTGGGGTCTGTGGCAATAAAAAATTCTACTTTTGTAGCAAGATAGCATTCATTGTGCATGATAATTTTGAACTTGTAAAATAATTTAATTTATCAGGGCAGGATAAGTGTCAAAACTGAAAACCTGAGGAAATAGTCAATTATGGACTTGAGGGAATAAATGTGTATTTTTTAAAAAGTTATTCAATAGATAATTCTCTTTATTACTTGAAGATAACTACTTAAAGATTATCCTGAAGAAGATAGAGTTATAATTTTGAGGCCAGAATATCCAATTTAATGGATTTTGATAATCAATGTGATATACAAACTCAAAGTCTTCCACCTTAGAGAAGTGTCTGATCAGATGAAAAAAAAAATCTTCAAAGGTTTCGATTCACCAGCAGGGTTTTGTACAAACTTACCCAAAGAACTGCTTTAATCTTAATTATTTTTATAATAAAACAAAATAAAAATTCTTGCTGTGCCCAAAGACATAGATCAAATGCCAAGAATTATGATTTCTATGAGAGAGTAGTTAAAACAGGTCTCTCTTACAGAAATTTAAAACAGTAAAGGAGTCTGGTGCATTCAGACTAAAAGAGACTGAAAATAAGCTTTTAACATTTATATCTGATTCTTCCTAAGAAAGAATGATAGTCCTGAACTTACAAGGCCATAAAAGACTCTGTGAGAATAAAGCAGTCTCCAAGCCTGCTGATTCACACATGTGGAGCTCACTGAGAAAATATAGCAACATCTGCAATTGTGGGTTAACTGAATGCATTCTATTCTATGTACAGTTCTCAGAATATAGTAAAAATGCTGTAAACTAGCATACAGAAGGCTCTGGAAAGCTCCAGCACTATGTAATTTAATTCCATGGATAATGTAAAAATGACTGAACCTCATGTTTAATTTTTTATTTTATAAGATTCACTGTGAGTGGAGAAAAAAAAATAGCTAATAGCCCAGACTTCCTAGAAGGATGTGGCTACCAGCTTCTGATGGATTGACTATTGGAAAAATACCCTAATCATCAGGACATTGGTTTTTACCATGTATGATCTATATTTTTAATAGCAGGACTATAAAACAGAATATTTTTCTATTTTTATTGGCTATTTTTTCTTTGACAATTTTATACACATATATAGTTATGCAAATTACTTTGTGTATATATATATATATATTTATATATTTCTCTTTCTCCCTCCCCCTCTCTGCATTCTCTTATCTTCCTTCTATACATGTCTACCTCCCTGTCTCATCCATACAAGTTCTTATTCAGGGGCACAATTTGGATTTTCTTTGTGATCAACTTAGTTTTAAGCAGGGTCATCTATGTGAGCATTAAATTGAATTGTCCAATGGAGCCTTCTGGGATCACCAGGGGATACACAACTCCCTGAGTCTATCAGTAACAAATAGTTAGTTGTGAGGCACTGCAAACCAAATCTCTTTTAAAAAGTTTAGTGTCGAAAGCATGAGAAACTAAACTTCTAGTGAGTCTAAATCTATTTTATAAATCTTTGGGATTGACAAATATATAATATAATCAATGGCATAAACAATAAAAGGATATTTTATAATAATGACTTTGTTTTAAATCTAACACTCACATTAAACTTGAATCCTTCACTCTCATTAGACATGAATTTAAATGAGGTACAAAATAGAACCTGGATGTTTTATTTCATTCTGACTAAGCTTTATAAAATAAGGAGAGAGTGCAGCAGTATGGTGGTTTCTCAGAAAACTAGGAATTCATCTCCCCAAGGATCCAGCAATACCACTACTGGGAATACACGCTAAAGATGCACATTTGCACTCCAAAGGCATTAGCTCAACTATGTTTACAGCAGCATTATTCGTAATAGCAAGAACCTGGAAACAACCTAGATGCACCTCAACTGAAGAATGGATTAACAAACTGTGGTACATCTGCATAATAGGGTACTACTCAGCAGTAAGAAATAATTATATCCTAAAATTTGCAGTCAAATGGATAGAATTGGAAAAATATCTTCCTGAGCAAGGTATCACAAACCCAGAAAGATATGCAGGGGATGTATTCACTCATTAGTGGACTCTAAACAAAAAGCAAAGAGCAAAGCATGTCCAAGCTGCAAACCACAACCACTGAACAGCTTGGGATCTGAAACACCTTGGACTGGCACCTCGGAGCTCATTCCCTCAAGTGGAACACCTGACCCAATCTTGATTTTGGGGTCAGGAAATCAAATCTGCCAGTAGTGGATGCTGAACTAAGCTATATTGGGACCTTGGGACCTCCTGCCCTTGCTGAGGAGGAGATAAAGTGATGTGGAGAAGAAAGAGTGACTAGAAGGGGCAGGAGGGGAAAAGGAGCTTGAACAAGGATATACACAGATAAAAAAAAATATGACTTTATTGATAAAAAATAAAAAAGACCAAAAATAGTTAAATGTTTGCTGCCTTATAGTTTGAAAAAAAATGATGTGCATGAAAGTCAAGAAAATCCAGTTAAAAAAAAAAGAGGTTTTACAGTTGTTCCACTACAATCCTGAAATATATAAAACAATTGAATCCTAAAGTGACATTTTATATTGCCAGTCATGTCGAATTTGAGATCAGAAAATTGAGAAGGCAGAGGTCAGACATTGTATATCTCACTGACAGAAGAGGCATACTCTCATAAGCAGTGTATGTCAAGCAAAAGACTAGGAGCTTTAGAAACATGCTGCCAATAGGATCTAGCTCTTGCAATCTTTCTGTCTCTCTTCCATGATGTTTATTAGGTCTTGTACATCCTAGGATTCTGTTGTAGATACAACCACTGGGGCTTGGAAATCCAAGACTTCTTGTTCTCTACATTTGACCAGTTGTGGCTTCTTATAATGATCTGTATCTGATGGAAAAAAAAAAAAACAAAAAACAAAAAACTTCTTAGGTGACAGTTGAAACCTAAACTATGTGGAACACAATTACAGATTATATTGTTTTAAGAAAGTGATGACAGTCAGTTCTCTATAACCTCTCTACAGCTGGGTAGTTGGCTAGGTTTCCAGTACAAGGCACAATGTCTCCCCAAATAGATGAGCCTTAAGTCTAATCAGATAGCTGCTTGCTAGTACCAAGACATGAGTGCCACTTTTGTGCCTTTAAGGATATTACCATGTTCATCATTGTTATGCTTTATACATTTCATAACTAGTTAATAATACTGTTTGCTGGGAAGTACGTTCTGCTCTACAAAAGCTGGTCTCCAAAAGGAGGCTTTCAGGTTACAGCAGCTTGAGTCCTCTCTGTCCTCTCTCTGAGTCCATTTAGTTTTCAGCAATAAGAACTTACCTCCAGTCTCTGCAAGGCAACTAAAGGCAATGGCAATAGGCCATGTGGTTCTGGAAGTTTTGGGGGACTCTCCCAACCAACAACTCAAAAGATGGCTAAAAGATGGCTTCTATGCCTAATATAGAGATTTTTATTACATAAGCTATGACATTTGGGGGAGCATTGTCAGCCCAAAAAGCTTAACTCCATCATGTGTGTGTGTGTGTGTGTGTGTGTGTGTGTGTGTGTGTGTGTGTGTGATATATACTTGCTTCACTTGGTGCCATTCTCCTTCCTTTCTTCAGGCAAGATCATTCCTTGGCTTGAAGCTTACCTAGGAGATCATGCTGACTACCCAGAAAGGCCTAAGTAGCCACCTATCTAAACCTCACAAGTGCTGGGGTTTATTATCAGCATGCCCTGGATTTTTTATATAATCTATCTGGATGTAATTCAGGTGCTCATGTTTGTATGACAAGTATTTCACTGAGCTGTTTTCAGAGTGTACTTTCATGTTTATATAAGTGAAAACTGACATAGTACTAACAGTATTCCTTTTAGTTAACAGGGTACATGAGTTTTGATCAGTACATAATGACAAGGACAAATGAGAGTGAGGGATGTTATTTGGGAAGGAAAAACAAAACTTTAATTTCCCTAATGCTATAATTTGTCTACATAAATATCCCAAACACAAATTATTAATCATGCTCACTCCATGTTAATAAGATTGATAAATATAAATTTAGTGCATACACCATTTAAAATGGTGATCTTGGAATACCATTCACAGAGGCAACAAAAACTAATAATATCTCTTATGTGACTGAATATATTTAAGAAAATAGATAGACAGACAAAAAGATAGGATAGATAGATGATAGAGAAATCGATAATCAGTGGTGAACTGGTGACTTGCTTCTGGAAAACTGTAGGAAAACAAAATCTCTTGGTATTCAAGTGCCCTCTCTAAGTGAAACAACATTTGCAAATACCCTACATATATTTTTTTGTATTTTAAATTACTTATACATTATTATGATAAGAAATAAATTGTAATTGCTATGTAAATACTTGCTGTACTTTATTGTTTAGAGAGAGTCCCTGAACTGTCATGCCCTGGGAATCAGATTGGTGAACACCCTATCTGTCATCATATAGTCTTCATCCAGTATCTGACCCACATCCAAGCATCAAGCTAAGCTCTAGGAGTATTATCAAAGAGACAGAAAAGACATTATATGAGCAATAGTGGTCAAGATCATGAGGGAGAAATCTACAAAGACAATTGAAACAAGCTCATGAGAACTCATGAACTTTATACTTGTGGATCCTGCATGGGACCAGACTAGACTCTTTACATAAGGAAAACAGTTGTGTAGGTGTGTGTGTTTAAGGTGTCCCTGGCAGTGGAATCAAGATCTATCCCTGATGCATGAGATGGCTTTATGGAGCCAATTACCTATTGGGAGACACCTTGCACAGCCTTAATGCATGAAAAAGGAGCTTGTGGGTGCCACCTGCCTCAACTGAATGTACCAAGCTTTGCTGACACCCCATGGGAGGCCTTACCTTACCCTTTCTGAGGAGGGGAAGGTGGGTGAGTCATGGTGAGGGAGGCTTGGGGAGAAAAGGAGGAAGGATGAGAGGGCATCTGTGGGTGGTATATGAAAGGAATTAAAAAGAGAAAGATGAGAATAAAAATAAATGCAATGAGCATAATAAATATCATATATTAATATATGATAAAATAGTGGTATAACTGAGAGTATCCCTTAAGTATATTCTCAATAGTGGTATCATTTAAGGCTGGAGGTAGATTTTCTGAAAAAATCACCAGACTGATTTTCAGAGTGGGTATACCAGATTACACTCCCACAGCAGTGGAGGAGCATTCCTCCTTCTCCACATTCTCTCCAGCATAAGCTGTGATCTGTGTTTTTTATTTTAACCATTCTGACAGGTGTAAGATAGTATTTCAGAGCTGTTTGATTTTCATTTTCTTGATAACTTAGGATGTTGAGCACTTCCTTAAATGTCTTTTGGCCACTTGAGATTCTTTTGTTGGGAATTCTCTGTTTGCGTCTGTACTCCATTTTTAAAATTGAATTATTTGATTGTTTTGTAATTCAGTTTCTTGAGTTCTTTTTAGATTTTGGAGGTCAGCCCTCTGTCAAATATTGAGATGGTAAAAATATATTTCTATTATATAAGATGCCATTTCATCTTGTTGACTGTGTCCTTTGTCTTACAGAAGCTCCTCAGTTTCAGGAGGCCTCATTTATTAATTGTTGCCCTCAGTGTCTGTGCTACTGGTGTTATATTTAGAATGTGGTCTTTTGTGCCAATGAGTTCAAGATTACTTCTCACTTTTTCTTCTATAAGGTTTAGTGTAATAGGATTTATGTTGATATCTTGATCCATTTGGACTTGAGTTTTGTGCATGGTAATAGAAATGCAACTATTCACAATCTTCTACATTTTAACATCCAGTTATGATAGCATCATTTATTGAAGATGCTTTCTTTTTTCCTTTGTACAGTTTTGGCTTCTTTGTCAAAATCAGTTGTTCATAGATATGTGAATTAATGTCATTGTCTTCAGTTTGATTTCATTGGTCCACATGTTTGCTTTTATGTCAATATGAAAGCTGTTTATATTACTATAGCTCTATAGTAGAGCTTAAAGTTAGGGATTGTGATGCCTTCAAAAGCTCCTTTATTGTACAGGATTTTCTGAGCTATCCTGGGTTTTGTTGTTGTTGTTGGTTTCCCATATGATATTGAGTATTGTTTTTGGAGGACTGTGAAAATCATGTTGGGATTTTGATGGGAATTGTATTAAATCTGTAGATTGCTTTGAGTAAGATTGTCATCTTTCTTATGTTGATTCTATCTCTCCATGAGCATAGGAGATTTTTCCATTTCCTGATACCTTCTTTAATTTCATTCTTCAAAGACTAAAATGGTTGTAGGAACATTATTCATAATACCCAGAATCTGGAAACAACCTGGATGACCCTCAAACAAATAATGGATAAAGAAAATGTGGTACATTTACAAAATGGAATATTACTCAGCTATAAAAAAACAATGACAAAATAAAAAATGCATAAACTAGAAAATATCATCCTGAGTAAGGTAACCTAGACCCAGAAAGACAAACATGGTATCTATTTACTCATAAGTGGATAGTAGATATAAAGCAAGGATAACCAGACTACAACTCACAGCTCTAGAGAAGCTAGCTAACAAGGAGGACCCTAAGAGGGACACATGGATTGCTCTGGGAAGAAAAAACTAGATGAGATCCACTGAGTAAAGTGGGAGTGAAGGGGAAATAGAGAAGAAGGCATGGGGCATAAGAACATAAGGGAACAGGATGGTCGAGCTAGGGAAAGAATGGAGAGGGGAGCAATGAATGAGATGTTTTGATTGAGGGAAACATTTTGGGGTTAGGGAGAAACCTGGTGCTAGGGATGTTTCCAGGAATCCACAGTGATAACTCCAGTTTAGACTACTAGCAATAGTGGAGAGTGTACCTGAACTGGCCTACACTGAGAATCAGATTGGTGAATACCCTTACCATTGTCAGTAACTGATGGAAGCAGATACAGAGATATACAAACATGCACTAGGCAAGCTCTGTAAGTCCAGTCTAAGAGATGGAAGAGGGATTATATGAGCAACAGGGGTCAAGGTCATGATGGTCAAATATACAGTGATAAATGAACCAGTCAAGACCATGATGAACAAATCTACAGAAACAACTGAACCAAGCTAGTGGGAACTCATGAACTTTAGACAGATAGATATGAGCCTGCATGAGATATGTCTAGGCTCTCTGCATGTGGGAGACAGTTGTGTAGCTTGGACAGTTTGTGAGCCCTGGGCATTAGAAACAGAATCTATCTGTGGTATAGGAGCTGGCTTTATGGAGCCTGTTACCTATGGTGGGACACCTTGCTCAACCTGGATGCATAGAGAAAGTGCTTGGACCTGCCAAAACTGAATGTACCAGGCTTTGATAACTCCTCATGGGAGGCCTTACCCTTTTGGAGGAAAGGATGATGTTGAGGAAGAGAGGAGACCTGGGGACAGTGGGGAAGATATGAGGAAGATCTGTGCTGGTATGTAAAATGAATAAAAATATTAAATGAAAAGAAATGGCTGTATAAAAGTCAGCTATGTCTAAGAGGCATTTGAGGAAGAGTCCACATAGAAATTGCTTTTAAGGTAAAATGAAGGGAGATTGGTGTTCTGAGAGGATTCACCTTTGCTTTCTGGCATAGATTTTATTCAATGAAATCTAAGTCTTTGAACTCAGATTTTCTAGAAGAATAGAAAGTCTCTTAAGGACTAAACAATCAACCCAGTGCCCTTTCCTGAATGTCTTTATCCACAGCTTTTTATGCCACATGTGCAGAACAGCTAACATGGACCAACTATATCTACATTATATGTGTAGACATAAGCCATCCATGAAAGATATCTTTATGAAAGGCATTAAATACAATATAAATAATTTTAAAACTATGTACATTAGACTGAACAAAAGCATTATTACAAAGACACGTTGATTCTTGACTAATTACTCTCAAAATGTACCCACATAATTTCTCACAGAAACATTGGAAAATCTAATGTTTAAAAGTAAGAAAATTTTCAACTGCAGTTACAGACTTCTGAGGGAAGACTCATGTAGCAATGAAAGCTTGATTTTGACATCATAAGTTATTATGGAGTTAAAATGTTTGCTTTGAAAGCATGTTAATCTTAGTATAGTTCCCTAGAATCCACATAAAATCCACATGAGGTGGTACATATTTGTAATCCCAGAGCTGCAGGAATGGAAGACAGAATAATCTTCAGGCTTGATGGCCAGCCATTGTATGTGAAATAGTGAGCTCTCAGAGATAAAGAGATTTTGTTTCAAAAATAAGGGGGAAACAGTGAAGATCAACATTGATTTCTTGATCCACATGAATATACACATGCACACTCCCAAATTCATGTACACACACACACACACACACACACACACACACACGCACACACGAATCTTTGTCCCCTATCACACATTACAATGAAACATAAATCTTACATAAATTAAGTTAATTAAAAAACATTTAAAACTTAGGAGACTATTTAAACTGAGAATAGAAAAAAAAGAATAACCTAAAAAATTTGTATTGAAAAATAATTGATAAATTTGAAAAAGACATTATAGCACCATTAAAACCAAAGCCAAAGAGATATTTACAGTATGAGTAAGATAACAGCTTCAGGTATATATTGGAAATTTTATAGAATAAAGATGTAAGTGTTTATATACAACTAAAAAAGAAAAAGAAAAGAAAACCAAAATTGGTCATCTATCCAATGCTGTCTCCCTATAAATGAAACAGGACAAATTAAAAAAATGTTTAAAACTCTCATAGGTCCCTATTACAACAGCAAACGAATATGTCTGTTTACAGAAGAGGTGGAGAATGTCTATGGGAGGAACACCTGTAGCCTCAATACTTGGGAAACTGAGGCAAGAAGGTTAATGTGAGCTTAAGGCTAGTTTTACATAGTCTACATGGTAAGTGCATGCCTGCCAGTGTGAGCTGTAGAGTGAGTCGCTGTCTTAAATAATGATAAAAAGCAAAAACTTATACATAGCTGATAATTTGAAAGCACTTTAGAAATAGGTAATAAAGTATACGACTATATTTGTGATCTAGCAATTCTGTTCTCAGAAACTTATCTTAATTTTAAAAAAAATCACATTAGAAAACAATTCTTATAGCTATGGCTCAAGGACATTGCAGAAGGGGAAGGCAAGATCAAATTCAGACACCACAGAAGACAGGAGAACAGACTGTAGAAGAGAGAGGGGTCTAAGGTACCAAGAGAACATGACCTACAGAATCAATGAAACAGTGAAGTGGCCACCATATAGCCTTCATGGGTCTGCACCAGACTGCCTGCATACATGCTGTGGTTCTTTGGCTTGGGGATTTTGTCATACTCCTAAATTGGGAGTGGGAGTATCTCTGACTCTCTTGACTGCTTGTGGGACATAATTCCTTACTGGAATGCCTCATCCAGCCTTGATATATGGGTATGTCTAGTGTAATTGTATCTTGTTATGCCATGCTCATTTGATATCACCAGGATGCCTGCTCTTTAATGAAGGGAAACAGGAGTAGTGGAAGTCGGGGAAAGAAGAGGTGAAAGGTTTGTTAGGAGGAGTAGGGGAGGGAAGACTGTGGTTGGGATGTTCTATATGAAAAGAATAAAAAAATAAAACAAAAATTCTATGAAGATTCTATGATTTGGAGGATCAGAGAGTTTGTTCTAAGGTTATGTCTCCAAGGAATGCTGGAAGCTATACCCATAAGGTCTCACAAACATGATTGTCTAAACATGAGCTGAACAAGAAATACAACAATAGTCATGTCAAAACAGATGGGAAGAAAACCATGAGTCCTCAGTCCTACTCAAGGAACATGAGACAAATTAAGAATGCTAGGAGACGGTGAAAAGGTCCTTCCAGGATACAGGACAGCAATTAGTTATTCAATACCAAATGGCTGACCCTGAAAACATATTTACAAGTTACATTATACATACTGAACAAGTCAAACTTAAAAAATACGTGTGTGTGTGTGTGTGTGTGTGTGTGTGTGTCTTACACTGTTTTACAGCAAACTCCTTGATCCTCCAGATCTTAGAATATTTTAAAAACTTATTTTACACACACATATATACATATAATGCATGTAACAATAACAAAACAAGAGAGCATTAACTTGAAAGAAAGCAAGGAGGAATACTTAGGCTTGGAGGGAAGAAATGGAAGAAATAAAGTAATTATATTAAACTATTAAAAATAAAAGAAATAATGAAAAAGAGAAAAGATTGATGAGAAAAACAAGAAAAACAAATGCATGCATACATATTTACAAAGAATGAGTACAGAAATGATAATCACAGGGCTCTTTTAATTATGAAAAAAGCGAAGAAATGATCATCTGCAGTCAGATTTATTATTTATTCAGTGACATCCATGCTGAAAATAAATGAGCTATATTTCCATAAATAATCATAAGCAACCTTTAAAAATATAACTTACAAAACTCCATTTCAAATGATACTTTCAGAAAAATATAGTGTCTATAGCCTTTAAATCTACAACTATATGGCATGCTTTCATGGACATCTTTTGTATCAGACATTCCTAGGAGTCTAAGAAAAATTGTTACCTTTTCTGAAGTTGAGGCAGAAAGATAGAAAACTTTTGTCTCTGGAATGGCTAGGAACAATAAAGGAGAAACACAAAGGAAAATAACAAGTAGCTTACAGATTCTGCAAGGGAGATAAATTTAACTTATGAAAAACAACCACAATAATCAGGGTGAGCAGTGAGCGCCAGAGGAGCAGGGGTTGATTGGCAGTTGATCCTGGAGATGCCTCCAAACCTAGCTTCTGCCCCAACTCATTGTCTATTCCTCAGCAACCAACACCCATGCAATTAAAACACTTAAGGCTCCCTGATTGCTGGCTCCTTCCCATAGTTGAGATGACATGGTGGCGCTGCAAAATTACTTAAGTTTTAAAATAGAACAGAAGTTTGGTCTTTGTTTTGTTTATTATTCGAATTTAGATTTTTCTCACAGATTGGGTTCTTTGGAATCAGATGGTGAAAGTGTGTGATATGTAGAATATTTAAAAAGAGGTTGACACCTGGAGAGGCAAAGAAGAAGGAGCTGAGCTAAAAATCAGGGAGAAGCAGAGCTGTGACACAGCACAGCCTCAGTCAAGGATACAAGAGGCATTAGCTTACCAATGGCCAATTAAGTTGGTAGATAGCACCTTGCCTGGTCTCTATCACCTGTAGGTAGGCTATACCTATCTACTCACTGGATATAGGACAGGATATAGGCAAAAAGTTGGGAACAAAGCTTTAAAAAGAGAGCTCAGGAAACATTCATGAAGCTGACAGAGACTCTCTGCTCACTTCATCCCAGCAAAGGGGGAAATACATTCCTCTTTGAAGAAGTCCTGCATCATCCAACTGAGCTCTACTAAGAAAGAACTTCAGACTCCTGTCTAAAAGATACTTAATAACATGTGCTTCCTCTTAGTTACCCTGTTGCTGCCCTATGTTGTGGAAAAACAGCAGCTTTTGGTCTGCAGGACTTGTCCCTTTACATGCTCCAACAGATCACAACTGGGGTGGACATTGAGGGAGGCCAATCCATAACCCTGGTTCTAGACCTGGATAGACGCAGGGTTGGTAATCCCACCCACACTCCCTTGTCCTTGGCACTATGGTGAGCTTGCCTACATTGTCAAGTTCACTCCCTGCAGCCATGAGCAAGAAGTGGGGTCAGCTCTCATGTCCTCAGGGTTGGATCTCTCATACCTCATTTTCAGAGCCAGCTCTACTGTACTGTCCAAGCACTGCACAGGTGGCACTTCCCCTAGAGCCACAGAAGATGAGGGATGAGGAGCAGGGCAGGTCTCCCTCTAGCCTCAGATATTGATGGGTGGGGGGTATCTCTTTCCTGCCTATGCTGCCATATTCCTGTGAGGGCCAGAATCCCTAATACAGCAGAAACCAGAGGCCTCTAACTAGACCAGTAAATCCTAGCAATGAATATTTGCAAGTAAGGATATAATGGACAGAAATATTTACTATGTGACTCTATATCACACTATAGCTTCCATGACAAGATCTTTTTCCTTTTTCTCTTTTTTTTCTCTTATACATGGCAGAGGAGAGGAGGCTGCAAGGGTAGAAGGCAGATATAAAGGGATGGAAAAGGAATGGGATTGAGATGCATGATGTGAAAGGAACAAAGAATAGTTAAAATAATAATAATAATGTGTGACTCAGGTTTTCTTCACTTATTAAATAAGTCATCTAGGCTAGATGAATTGGGTCCCTCAGCCTTCAAATAGATTTGCTCTCTGCTTTGTAAAGTAGGGAAACCATGTTACTAAACAGTGACCACTACCATTTCCCAAAGGAAATTATTCTAGGTTTGGATTGCTATGGGGATTCGTCTTTCCTCACTTTTAAAGTTAAGGAATTGGGAAACCATCTACAAACTATGAGCAGCCATAGTGCTGACACTTGTTGAGCTTTTTCTACACCAGGGCTCTGTACTAAACTAATTACGTCTACTCATGTCACCCTTACAGCCCTGCCTAACTTTCCTGTCATTTCACAGACAGCAGTGTGAGATGTACAGCAATAAGACCATTGGCAAAAGTCATCATATGTCTAACACATTAAAGAGACATAACATGAACATAGGCATTCCTGATTTCACAGTCTGCACATGGGAGTCAGCTACATCTAGTGAAGGCTTTTTCTTTCTAATTAGTGGGATATTTTCAGGAAGGTGTCTAGGTTATTTTTAAAATTTTCTGCAAAACCACAGTTTCAAATGCTAACCAAAATCCACGTTTGAAAAACATCACATTGGAACTGGAGTGATTCACTAGCTCCCCCTCTCTTAGCTATTTTCTGAATATTTGAGGTAACTTTCTATGCCAAGCAGACAACTTTTATACAACTTCCTTTTGAATATCTCATCTATGGAAGAATTCACAAAGTGAGGTTGGATTGTAGGTGCATCCATATGCAGACCATTGATTCTGCAGACCGAACATTAAAAATCTTTACTGCTGAAGCTGACCTGAAAACTCAAAGCTCTCTAGGTATCAGATACAATTGTTGCCAGAAAATCTGGTTATCCTCTTTTGGCTTTCTTCCAAATGTTTCTGACCTAATCTGCTTCCTCCTTTCTGCTGTAGTGTCTGGTTAAATTTATTCCCTCTACTCAGTGACTTACCTCCCAGCATTCCTGCTGACAACCACCACTGTTCACTCTACTGTGATGGATTAGTCCAGGGTAGATTCAGATTCAAGATGTTATAATAGGACTGAGGATGGTCCTCTGAATCTATAATTGAAATGAAATGGTCACATTGACTTGCAAGTATTTACAACTGAGTCATTTCAATGGAATTATTCTAGGAAGAAGGTCCAAATGCTCACACTGCAAAGGTCAGAGAAATAACTTGCTTTAGACCTGTCTGAAATTTCATCATTGACTTTCCTGTATTGTTTAATACACTTGAAATAATCATTTATCAGTACTCTTCTTTTTATTTCCCATCACACCTGAAGGACATCTAACATATTTTGCTTACATTCTATTACTCATTCATTAGAACTAGTTCAACAGATTGGAACACTGGGTAGGATTTACCTCATTACAAACATGAGTAAACTGGGGCTAGACTTTTATCCTCATATACAAGAGGAAAGAGTCAGATTAAAAATTCATTATGGGTCATCTGCAACTTGAATGTAGGCTATTCCTTCAGATAGCTAGGTTTAACATTTGAAATGACTGACACCAAAATGCCTCAGTAAGAGTTAAAATTTAACTTTGGTTTTTTTCACTGTGGTTTTATTTTTGTTTATGTTGGTTTTTGTTTGTTTGAGTCCTTTAAGCATTCTTTCAAATGCCAATTATACTTTATCAATAAATATTCTACCATCAGTTCATAGCCATCTTCTCTCTAGACTAACATGAAGTCTCACTCATCATTTCTTTTCTACTTCTTTATTCTTTCATATATTGCATCCCAAATGAAGTTTCCCCTCCATTCTGTCCTGCCAGTCCCTCCCACTACCTCTCCCGCCTCAGTCCACTCCTTCCCTGTTCCTCCTTAGAAAAGTGCAGGCCTCCTCACAGAGATATCAGCCAAACCTGGCATATCAAGTTGCAATAAGACTAGGCACCTCCTCTCATATTAAGGCTTCACAGAGCAATATAGTGGGAATAAAGGGTCTCAAAAACAGGCAAAAATGTTAGAGACAGTCTGCATATATATTGTGGTTGTGCAACTTGGTCCTCTTGTGGGACTCACCCACCACTTGTATCTGCAAAGACTTTTACCTTTCATTGACAGTCTCTGGAGAAGCACATTGTAAGTAGAATAGAATGAATTGGTTGCCCTCATTATCACCAAGACTTCTTAAACTCTTCTGATTATGAGAGAAGACCAAAACTTGCCTGATAAATTACGACAAGAAGAGAAGGAACAGCTCACTGACAAGATTAGAATATAAACAGCTAATATAAGGACAATGAAAAACCATAGAAAGGCTTAGACCTGCATGTCCTATAGGCTAGCTACTTCAGCTTTAACTGTAACTCATCATAAACTCTCTGAGAATTAAATGAGAGAAATGCCTGAAATACAGAAAACGTCTAAGAAAAGTTACATATTTTCATAATGGTGATGCTTATATTACAATTTGTTTTAAAATATCATCTCACACAGAGCTGAAATGAACTTAAAATTCAATGAAGTATAGGACAAAACATGAACCCAGCCACCCACTCCAATCAGTGAGTGTGGGAATAAGTACCAAGCAAAACATCAATGTAAATGCCAAGAAAATAAGTAGTGTTCAAGACACAGAAGGTTTCATCAGATTAGCAGACTTTCTCAGACTACAAGTACATGAGAGCAAGACACAGGACCACAAATGATTTACTACTGAAATTGGCACAGCAGGCACTTTTTAATTAGGAGAATTAGGAGGTGCTTAAAGCTGGCTTTGTGAGAAGAGTTTAATTACTGTCTTTGAAACTACAACCTATAAGTCAGGAAGAAGCAGTTCAGCACAAATGTAGCCTTCAGTTTGGGTCTAATCCTTAGTTGGGTTGAGTTAAGCCATTTTAATACAAGGCTAATCCTTGAATGTGTTCCAAAACTTCTCTTCTTCACACCGTCTTGGATGAATCCCAGGAGAATGCACCTCAGGACTGCTGGCTACCTGCATCACTTCATGTGTCAGCTGATCATTCTTCCCTCCATGTACTCAGAGAACAGAGCAAGAGAGCACACTTAGAGCCAAGTAGCATCATCCAGCCTTTGGCAGCTCTTCCTGGAACCACATTAAAATGATTCAAGCATTAGCCAGAATGCTTAGCCTAGAGAAAGCTGGCCCACTCACATGGACTTATGCATCAGAAGGAAGTGGTTGGTATAGTGTACTTCCTATCTTCAACTTTCTTTCATATACTTATTTCTTTGGTGTGTGCTTATGTGTATGTGTGTGTACACATACAAAGAAGTATGTGAGGAGATAAGAGGACAAATTTTGGAGCTGGCTCTCTCCTTCTACTATGGGTCACAAGGATCAAACAGTTCATCAGAAATGGAAACAGTTTTCTTAGCCTGTTTTGTAGACAGTGTCTATTCTTTTTGTTGTTGTTGTTGTTAGCAGTTATTTTTCTCTCTTCCCCAGATCTTCCCTACCTCCCCAGCCAACTCATTCTCTCTCTTTATAAAGCAAATCAACAAGCAAACAAAAAGAAAAAAAACAGAATGAAGAAATAAAGCACAGAAAGAGAAAGAGAGAAAAACATAAAATTCCTAAGTACCCTTAAGTCAGAAACTTAAGTCATAACACACAAGCAAAAGACTAGTAAGGAAAAAAAAAGCCCGAACAAAGCAATGTGAGAACAAACATCTACAAAAATACTTTTGGGCTGATTTTTGTATTTGCCATCTACTCTTATTTTGAGGAGTTTGCTGGTTTTGTTTTAAAAATGACACTGTTCTAGATATAAGAGAATGCAAGGTGGCCAATGATTGACTTTGTATGAAAGACTAGGCTAATTATTTATTTTTGAGAGTTCCCAGGTAATTATAAAATCCAGCAAGGTTTATCACTGCAGATTAGGTAGTTTGCATATGATGCATATGACTGTCTTGGTTTCAAGTACACAGTGTTTTTTGATTTTTTGGGTTTTTTTTAACTCAGGAAGATAGTAGTCAGAGTCCAAAAATATTGTACAAATGACATTATTAAAAAGGGAGTAGGATTTTGCAAAATTCTAGAGAGTGAGAGCTAGAAAGTTTCCTCTGTAAGACAATTATCACCACCAAGCCTAATAACCAAAGTTTAACCCTCAAGAACCATATAGGTGAAACAAAAGCCCAACTCCACAAATTTTTCTGACCTATACAGAAGCACTGTGGTACTTCTATATACCCCAGGCCGATATGCCACACACACACACACACACACACACACACATCACCACCACCACCACCAGTAATAACAACAACTAAATGCAATAAAACTATTGTTATTATTAAAAGTTATACAAAACAGCACATACTCAGCTATAGACAATGGTTAAGATTTAACAAGACTTGTTGACATTTCATTTTTTATGAATTTAACTTCTATTCATTTATTTTACATAGCAACCACAGTTTCACCTCCCTCCTTTACTGCTGTTTCCTCCCCCTATCACCTCCTAACTACACCCCCCATATACTGAGCAGGCCTCCCTTGGGATCAGCCAAGCTCCTCTCCTTCATCAGGACTGGGTGAGACAACCCAGCATGGTAAATAGATCCCCAAAAGTCAATTCAAGTGCCAGAGAAAGGTCCTAATCCCACGGCAGAAAGCCAAACAAACAGATCAAGCTACACAACTGTGATACACATTCAGAGGATGTAGGCCCATCCCATTCAGGTTCTCTGGCTGTCAGTCTGGAGGCCATGAGCTCCCAGCATCTCAAGTCAGCTACTCTGTGGGTTCCCTTGTCATCCATTTCATCTTTAAAGAACTAGTGACATGTTTGTATTATGTAAATATCCTGATATTTTAACAACTTCCCAGTTTCAAAGAGATGTGTGAAGCTTTTGAGGGTCAGATAATCTATTCATGATCTGATTTGACATTATCAGTACAAAATCACATTATAAGTGACCACCTTCTTTGAACAAGCTGGTATTAATTTTTATTACATTTTATTTATTTATCTGATACATTTGTATGTTTGTATCTTTGTGCACATGCTACAGTACATGAGCAGATATCAGAGAAAAATTTGCAGAACCTAGGTTTCTGTTTTCTCCATGTGTCTCAGACATGGAACTCAGGTCATCCAGCCTGGTGACAGATACCCTTCCTTACTGAGACATCTCTCCAGCTATGAAGCAGTCAACTCACCCAAAACATCCATTGTAAAAAATCCAGAAAAGCAGAATTGAGAGTCTGGCATGGTACAATTCTTAAACCAGAAAAGTGGATTTTAGTAAGTGAAATTTATATAACAATATTAATTAATTGATTTTCTCCAAAAAAAAAAGTGTAGTCTTTACTTTTAGATTGTGACTTTTCAGCCACTGGGACAATCAAACAATGATTGTAAAGGGTACTTCTGATGAGATCTGATGACCACTTAGGTCCCAGATGCCCTGCACTTTTCTATTTTTTTATCAGGTAGAACTTGGAATGTCTATGATCACTACCCTTCTTAGACTGAATGTCTTTTAAAGCCACATGTGGATTACTTTTCCAATTAAGAAATTTGTAGAAGAGAGAATTTTAAATAAGGAACTTCCTAGAACATGTTCTGTCTGACATGTGCAAAAGAAATTTCCAGCATAAGAGTCTTCCCTTTTCATCATTTACTAATATTTTCTTAATAATACTTTTAAATTGTGGCACTTTCCTACATCAAATAAAATTGTGATTATTCCTTTTAATTGGGAATTTCTATTTCTGTACTGAGTCTTCCCACTGGGTGCACTGGAAAGAAGAAAAATTATCCCTCACCAGTTTAGTCTGCCAGATACCAGTTCAGAATAGAATTGTGTTTTTCCTGCAAATAAAAAGGTGTCCAAAAGCTCTCTAATAAAAAGAATGATCCTCAGAGTCTACTAGGATTACACAGAAAGCAAAGGTTCCAGAGAGAAAATATAGCCTGCCAAGGAAATCTAGAGCTCTGAGGATAAAATCATAATTAAACTTGTAATAGCACTAATGACTTGGTGCTTCTGTGCATCATCTTATTTAATCTTTGCTCCAATTCTTGAAAAGGAAAATTATCATCCCATTTTGAACATCAATAAATGAAGCATAGTGAGACCATAATGTGAGGGCAACTTAGAGGCAAAGACTCAAGTCTGTGCCCTGACTTTTCTAGTTACCTAATAAGGATATTTTTTTCCCCTGCAAGGAACATCTTTTGCAGAAACTGAATTAAATAAGTTAAGTCGGCATATAGAAAACTCTTAATTACCAATAAATACAAACTTGACATTTTATTGGTGCTTAAATCAGTCATT
The DNA here is from genome assembly GCA_004025045.1 of Sigmodon hispidus. Taxonomy (NCBI): domain Eukaryota; kingdom Metazoa; phylum Chordata; class Mammalia; order Rodentia; family Cricetidae; genus Sigmodon; species Sigmodon hispidus. The sequence continues at coordinate 46,461 of PVIH01007229.1, read as the reverse complement.
TTGGCCTTCATCTTTTGGTTTCAGATACTATCAGAATAATTTCACTACATGGAAATACACCACTTGTTCCATTGGCTCCACTAGAGTATCTTTAACCCAACCAGACATGTCTCTCTTTAGAGTGAATTTACTGTTTCTATTTACTTATTGGCTTTTGATGAAAGTCTTGGTCTGTGTCCTGCAAATCTCATCAAGTACATCATACCTGGCTGTATCAAATGTTTGTGTAATGTTGATGTAATGCTGCTTGACACAATGGTTAACACTGAAATACATGCTATTAGGCCTTGTGAGATGGATGTGCAGCTCTACTATGCTATTGTTGGCATGAGTTTTGACCCTGGGACTTAGCAGCTTGTGTCTACCTTGTTGAGAAGATTTACTGAGACTGTTTCTGTTGTACTTGTGTGTGTGTGTGTGTGTGTATGTATGTATGTGTGTGTATATATATGTACATATATATATAATTATTAGAAGACCATCCTATAGTTGACTTCTAGCAGATTCTAATATGACCAAACATGGTCACTGAATACCACTAAGATCTAAGCTCACAACTGTCATATCATCATTTTGATTATATTCCATTGACCAAAAAGTCAAAAGCCCAAGCAATGTTTTAGTGTTAGAAAAATAGAATCTATTGGCTGATGAGAAGAAATGTTAAGTATTATTGGAAAAAACATTTCAACGGTGAAGTATCAGTTATATCAACAAAGAAATATACTACTACATTGATATTGAAGTTACACTTCAGAAGTTAGGCATTATTACCATATGGTAAGAGAAGATTTTTTATATATATATATTTGTAGGAAGCATTAAAAATGCTTTCTATTTTTATTAGTATGTCTTAGTCAGTGTTTTATTGCTATGAGGAGACATCATGACCATGGTAACTCCTACAAAAAAATCATTTAGTTGGGGCTTGGTTATAGTTTCAGAGGTATGGTCTATCATTATCACACTGGGAAGAATAGTAGCAAATAGGCTGGCATGGTTCTGGAAAGAAAACTGAGAGTTCTACACCCAGATTGGTGGGAAACAGAGAGACAGACACTGGGTCTGGCTTGGACTTTTGAAACATCATGACCAGAACCCCAGGAACACACTTCCTCCGACAGGGTCACTCCTACTAAACCTTCTCAATTAGTGCCACTCCCTAATGACTAAGCATAGAAATATATGAGCTTATGGGGCCATTCTTATTCAAACCACCATAGTATATAATCATCCTGTTTGGTACTGATTTTGTGAGAATATTGTTATACAAGTCATAATGTACTATGAGTATATTCTTATCATTCCTTCTTACAAACTCTCCACATCTATTACCTTCTTTTACTATCCCAGACAATTTCACTCTAATATATTTCACGTACATACATAATTATATATATAAGTTATAAAAGTCTGAATTCAAATTTTTAAAAACCTGATAATATTTCTTTTCCAAGACTGCCTTATTTGCTTAATATGAAGAATAGCTCCTTATATTGTGGTTGTATCTAGTTTGGGTATAAACATTACTTAAATATATGAGTTTCCTCTACATTATAATGTCCTTTTATCCATTTATTTTATATTTTCCAGTTTATTAGAATGTAAGTGCTTAAGGTAAATCATACTAATTTTCAAAATTCTGTTGAAATTTATTTTAATTTTATTAATTTGGATCTGCTTTCTTTCTCATGTTTGGTTTGGCTTGAGAATCTTGATCTTGTTTAGCTTCCCAAATCCTTGCTTTATTGATTTTGTCATTTTTTTTTATTTTACTAATGTATACTCTGGTCTTACTTAACATTTTGCAAATACTTCCTTTGTGATAACCTTCTTTTATTCTTTTCAAAACCCTAAGTTGTATCATTGTGTTGTTTATATCAAAATCTTTCTGATACTTTAATGTAGAAATTTATAACTGTAAAATTCCAATTTAGGAATTATTTCCCTGTATACATAGATTTGAGCATCCTATGGTTTTAATTTTCATTTTATTCTGGAAAACTTTTATTTTCTTTTTATTTTTACATCCATTTACTACTCAGAGTGAAGTGTTTCACCTCCATGTGTTTTGTGTTCTATGATTTCTATTGTTGTAGATTCCCATTATTATTCTAGAGTAGTTAGAATTGGTGTCTATTTTTCTATATTTATTAACTTTCATTGTACTTTTTTTCCTTTTAAAAATTTTACTTTGAGGTGTGTGTGCGTGTGTGCGTGCGTGTGTGTGTGTGTGTGTGTGTGTGTGTGTGTGTGTGTGTGTGTGCACCCATGGGTAAGCATGCATGCTCATGCATGCATGTATACAGGTACCCACTGAGACCATAAAAGGACATCATATCTTCTGAACAAGAGTCATAGGCCTTGGTGTTATCGTGACATGGGTGTTAGAAACCAAATCTGGGTCCTTTACAAGAGCTCTACATACTCTTAACCACTAGCCATCTCTCTAGCAAGAAAAACAAAACAAAACAAAAACAAACAAAACAAAAAACAGAATATCACTGTCACTATGTAGCCCAAGGCCAGCATTGAACTTACAAGTATGCCCCATCTCATCAAAATAATAATTCATTTGTCAGTTTCAAGACATCTGCAATGGTATCTTCATGTGTCTGTTTCTACAGTAATTGTTCTTCCTAAATAAACATGAAAGTACACTTCAGCTCCTATTTAATTCTTAGTACCAAAATATTATAGTGATTACCTTTAACGAGGGTGGGAAAATTGGAGGATGACACAATTCATCTGTTGGTTATTTCTATCCCATCAGTATTGTGAACATATTTTAAGTGGAAATATTTACTTTTCCATTATCCTTGGCATCTCCTTTTTATTTAATGAACAGCAGTGTCTATCTGTGATTTCTTAGAATAATTGGTACAGATGCATGATTTTAAAGTTCCTTCAGATCAGATATCAACGTTATACTAGCTTACTTAATGAAAACCAAGTATGTTATACATCAAACCATATCTCCAATAACTTCCAGTCATGAAAATTTAATGCCACAACATTTTGAAACTGCAACAGAGTCTCCACACCAAAGCCTTCAATGTACTACATAAATCATATAATCTCTGTTATAAATCTGCCATTACATTTCAGGAGGAAATGGGAATTAGTGCAAGTTTATGGAAGCATTATATATGTATTTCAGTAATCAAATCTAGTCTTCTTTACATACACTTGTAGAAAGTGTAATTCTACAGTAAATTTTAACAATACAACATGAAAGTGCTTATGAGAGTACAAGATATGACAATTGTTCTCAATCATTCAAAAGTTTGTAGATTTTTATCTTCTTTTAATGTAGCATAAGTCTTGTATTTCTATCCATATCAGTTCACTGTCTAATCAGTTCTTGTTATGGACACACAGAAGTCCCCAACTCTTCTTCATGTCTCTGATCTAGTCTCATTACTATCCTTCCTACATATCACTGCCTAGTTAATTACAGGAAATATAAACCTGATCAAGTTTCTACAATGTATATAAAAATCACAGTGGCGCCCATCACCTAAAGATCAGCATGAAGCTTCTCTCCATCAGTGTTTCCATGAGCTTCCATATCACAAGCCTCCTATTAGTTCAGTTGATTCTTGCTGCATATCACGCAATGTGATTTTCTTTACTCAAATCTTTTTGCCTTCCCATGAACACACATCCCATTACCAAAGTTTATCTTGTCGCTTCTTCCCACCATCACCTCCTGTCTTCCTCACATTCCTATCATCTACAAAATAATAATATAAATATAAAATCCCTATCATTTTCCTCACATGGTCTCTTCTTTCAGTTCTCTTTTCTTTCTAGAAGTATCATTCACTCTTTCTTAGAATCTGTGTGATTTGCTTTGCTTTTTCCTTCAGTGCAGCATTTACCTCTGTTTCTCCTCATGTCCTATTCAATGATAACTACAATTTCATTCGTTTTTTTTTTTTTTTTTTTTACATTATGGCACTGTCTGGTACAGTATACATATATATATATACTCATATATTTATGGATTTTTAACTGACACATGAATGAATCTATACACTAAATACACTATCTAATGTATTTGAAAACCTTGAGACATATTGGATAATGTCTTAAACCTATTTACATTCAAGTGCCAAATAAGCTGTATCTCCAGTAGGATAGGGAAGAATTCTATGAAAGGAAGGTAACTTTGCACTATATTTGTAAAGAACATAAGAGACTACAGTTTAGAAAGGCAATTAGACTTCATATTTGTTTATATATATTTATTGTTTGGTGATTTTACATCATACACTCCATCAACCCCAGTTATCAGTCCTCTCAGATTCATACCCACTCTTATGATCTCACTATTTACAAAAACGCCCATTCATGCAGTTCATTTACTTACTGGAGCATAATTAAATTCCCTGTGGCCAGACCCTTAAAGAAAACAATTCTTTCCTCACCCACACCCCTGCCAGAGGCCATGAGCTCTTGTATACGATGACATCTTTTTTTTTTTTTTTTTTTGGTCCACTAATGTTATCTTTCTGGGTTTGTGATACCTCACTCAGGAGAATATTCTCCAAATCCATCGACTTGCCTGCAAATTTTAGGATATAATTTTTTCTTACTGCTGAGTAGTACTCCATTGTGTAGATGTACCACAATTTGTTAATCCATTCTTCAGTTGAGGGCATCTAGGTTGTTTCCAGGTTCGTGCTATTACAAATAATGCTGCTATTAACATAGTTGAGCTAATGCCTTTGGAGTGTGAATGTGCATTTTTAGGATATATGCCCCATAATGGTATTGCTGGATCCTTGAGGAGATTGATTCCCAGTTTTCTGAGAAAATTCCATAATGCATTCCAGAGTGTCTGAACTAGCTTATACCCCCACCAACAATGGAGGAGTGTTCCCCTTGCTCCACAACTTCTCCAGCATAGGCTATCATCTGTGTCTTTTATCTTAGCCATTCTGCATTTGGCTGCTGTTCAGATCTTGAAGGCTGGACCTTCATGAGTGAGATAAATGACTTCATGCCTTCAGGATCCCTTAGTCCCTTTTACCAAAGCTTACAGGGAGAAGAGAGCCATCAGCAGGGAAACAAGTTTTCACTCAATACCAAATCTGTAAAAATTTGTGTTTTGAGCTTCCATAAAAATTAGAATCATATGGGAGGAAGGAAGAGATGGAGAGAGAGAGGGAGAGAGAGAGAAGAAAGACATATTCTTATTCTTTTGTCGACTATGCCTGTCTTCACCTCAGGTGTCATGATTCTCCTGTTCCTGCCTCCTAAGTACTGGAACATAGTGCATGTGTCACCATGTCTGTCCTAGTTAAGAATATTTTGATATTGATAAATTTAGTCCCTATTACATAGTATTGATCTACATTTCAATTTTAAGTATTCTCTTATCCAAGTGGGGGCAGATTAAAAATAACATGCGTTGGGGGGGAGTGCAGGAGAGATGGCTCGGTGGTTAAGGGCACTGACTGCTCTTCCAGAGGACAGGGGTTCAAGTTCCAGCACCAACATGGCATCTCACAACTGTCTGCAATCCCAATTCCCAGTTCCAGGCAAATAAATAAATAAAGCTTTTAAAAAATAAAAAAAAAAAACATGCAGTACACACTATGGTATGCTTAAAAAAAAAAAAAGTACAATGTGCTTCTGCCCTTTTAGAAAGAGTTCCCAATTGTTTGAAATCTACACTGTGTGTGTCCACTTTGAGTAGAAAGCTAAAAAAATATTATTCATAAAACATATTGTTGATTGACATATGCTGCAGTCAGTGAACCACAGTATGAATTAGGTCTCTCTCAGAAATGTGAAAATGAATTATCACATTAAAGTGATTTATAAAGAAGATAAATCTAGCACTTACTCTCCATTTGATACTTGCATAGCAGCTTTGTTCAAAATTGACTGTAGAGGAGACAGAATTGAAATGCAGACTTTTTACACCTTTAAAGTAATCTCGTTATCCAGAAATGGTAATTCCCTTGTGTAATTTTAATGCACATATTATACAGCTCACTGTTTCTAGGTTATACCCCAAAAATTTCTTTTTTACTTTTAATAAATGGAGAAGGATCTAAGTAAGGAACATATAGGGCTTTAACAACAGTGAATAGAAAGAGGTTGCTGATGGTATATAAGGAGCAAATGAACTGATTGTGACAAACTGATAAATTTTAGTAGCAAAGTGTGAACAATGGTGACTCTACATAACTGAGAAAAAATGAGAATATGATAGTGAGAGGGAAGTTCATGAGTGAATCTCTCAGATAAATATATTTACACTGTCTATTCTTTTTCTTCAAACTTAATGCTATGCATTTTTGTGTCTAACAAACCATCAAAAAGGAAAAAATAGGTAAAGTGTTCTGAGAATGGTATTCTCCACCTTGGGCTTTCTGCAGGACATTTGTGACACAAAATGAGGAGATAAATTAGAGTCAGATTTTTTATTTAAAATTTTTGAAAATTGGAAATCATTCATTTATTTGCTTTAATAAGCTATCCTGATACTCTAATTTAATTTTTCTACTTTGTCCCTTCTTCTTTTATATTGTTTCTCTCACACTGGCTTTGCATAAAAACCAGAAAAACTCTAGATTACAGTCTTTGAATTTTAATGAGAACAGAAAAAATTCATAACATGATTACTTTCTTGTTAATATCTTTTACTTCTAAGCAATTGGTATGAGGCGAGCCATTTGGTATTCCCCTTGGATTGTTAGCAACCAAATGAGATATCAGCCTGCTAATGGCTTTTTCACTCTCCCTCAGATAGCCTCTAAATTTCTGACCTTTCAAAGTTTGGTAACATAATTGGTTGTCAGTGTTTTCTCTTTCCCCTAGGGTTAGTGAAACTCTCAAAGACAAGTAAGAGGAAGAAAAAGTTAAATATTTGCCAAGAAGAGAGAAAGCAATCACAAACTATCATGGATAGACCAAAAAGAAAGAAAAAGTCATCACCAGCACAGAAAAAGCAAGTATTTTTGCCTGATTGCAAGTCATTTTATACATTGCAAAGTCTTAGATTTGCAAACCATGTTTCACTTGAATGTTATGGTTTAATAAATGAAGGACTTCAATGAAACACCAATCCCGGGAGATAGAAGATGGTAGATTTGGGAAAAGCAATGTGTTATGAATTCTATTTTCCTCAGAGTAATCACAATGCCCTTTCTTTTGAGTCACTTGAAAGTTTTATATACGCACTAGAATGTAAAGTACCCAGATAACTCCTATGTTTGATAATTCTATTTTACTAATATTTATGAGAAATAAATAATTTTGGATGGTAACTCAGTTTTATTCTTCTGTGGTGGATTAATGTTCTGAATAACAAATAATCTTTTCTGTGATTATGTTCAGAAACAAAACCTTACTTTGATTCTATAAAAAGGAAAATTTTCAGTTAAAACTACAAAATATGAGTGAATCTAGGGTATAATTTATAATCAAGCATACATAAATTTTATGATGGGTCATATATTTGATTCTTTGTTATTAATTTTCACAAGGATAAAGGAAAAAGAAAACTTGATAGGGTCATGACGTTCACTAAACCCAAATCAGCTTCCAGCCCTGAGTGATTCTTGTGAGACCATACATAGTTGGGGATGAACAGGAGTACCCTAGACCATTTGTTCATAGGAAATACGAACATTCCTAGCAGGGGTAGGGTAATGGTCATTAATGTCCAAATGGAAATCCCTAACATTTGCCTTTATTTTAAATTATCTTAAACACAAAAACATGGATTCCTGCAGTTATAAAGAACCATCGCTCCCAGGGTTGTTTACTTTGTCAAGTTAATTGCTTCCCTTCTAAGAAATGTGACTTGGTTCCAGAATCTCAGCTGCTAAAGATAGCAACAGGAACTTAAAGAATTTCATATCACATTTTCTCTTGAACTATTAAAATTTATAATAAAGGAGAAAGATGATGGTTTCAAATTGCACATATGCCTGTGAGATACTAGATCTCTTAAAGGTAGTTATAATTGCATTTACTCATCTCATGGAATTTTGTTTTGATTCTTCCTTATAGCAACACAGTCTATATCCCCTCCTTCAAAAGCCTCAGCAAAGATTTGATAAAATGTACAATAGGTATGAAGTTATGTGACAAAGTACAGAATAAAATGTCAAACCTTGGAGCAATCTTCTATGACATTTTCTATAGAAAGCAAGCACTCATGCTGTGAAGTATCCCTAACCAACCTGTCAACATACAATGACTATATGAAAGGCCACTGTTAAGTAATTTTCTGGCTTAAATCTCAACTTGTCTCATCCAACAGTCACTAATAATTCCAGATCATAGTCTTGAGTTCTCGTTCATGAGAAAAAAAAACACCTGCCATAATGACATGCTATACAGTTGTTAAGCCTAAGCCACAGAATCTGTGAGTTCACCAAAATTTAAGTTCAGACCATTCTCATCCTTTGTGCAAAAATTGAAAACCAAAACAACTTTAAATATTAATCCTATTTCATCCATTCTTCTTTATTCAAACATCCCTTCAGTATTACATTTCCATATAGTAAAATTGTCAAATAATGGAGGATACAGAGCCTCAACCACACATCTCCTTTGACAAGTGAAATCTCCAGGGTTAGGAATATATTACTTTTAATTCAGTTGTTGGCCAAAGAGGTCTCATAGGACCCAGCAAACAACTAAAGCTACTGCCAGGGCCATCAGTTGCTCTCTAAAACTTTATGGGAAGGCCCTATTGATGAAGATTTCAGTTTAGCTGGTGTCTCACCTAGAGATTTCACAAGTATGGACTAGTATTCATGGTTCTAGAAGGTACCCTGCACACTATCAAAGGAGAAAGGTGACCACCAACACAGCTACAACCCCTCCCATCTACAATGGTGACCAACCTGCAAGATGCACTAGTAAAATAGTGACACAAAGCTTATAGGGGTAACTAACCCAAATCTAATTGTATTAAAGCCTCACTTCATGAGTAGCATTCATAGCTGAGATGATTCAGGTGGCCAAAAACTTGATACTAGAAAGGCTATGGACCAAGGGTTAACCAAATATTACTATTCTAAAAGAATGTAGCAATAAATTTACCTTTAATGACATTTTGCTAAGTTCATATGTGGTGGGACTGCTCATCTGTATATAGTGAATATCATTCTGTAAAGAAAGGAACTGTTTTTAGCTTGTGTGGAGCACCATAGAGGTAGGTGGAGGAATCAGAGGAGAGACAGGTAGAAGGAGGGCAGAGTCAGAAATACTCATCTAGCCACCCAAGAAGAAGCTTGTAGAACTCAGGTGAGCTAGGGGCCTCAGGCCACGTGGCAGAACAGATTAATGGAAATGGGTTGAATTAAGATGAACGAGCTAGCAATGTGCCTGAGACATGGGTCAAACAGGATGAAATTAATATAAGCATCTGAGTCATTTTGTGGGAGAAAAGCAGTCGCGGACAGGTCAGACTTCTGGTCCGGATGGGGTCAGAAACCTTGTACAACACTCATATATCAGTGTCTTAAGTACTCATCATCAAAAAATCTTCCTATTGCAGTAGATTGGAACAACTACAGAGACCCACGATGGACAATGTGCAGAGAATGAAGGGCATTGGAACACTCAGTCCTAAATGAAATGTCTCTTTCAATTCCTCCTCTTAATACTAAGGAACCTTGCACAAGAGGATCCAGAAAGATTGTAATAGCCACAGGGGACAGAGGAACCAAGGAAATAAGGGCTTCTTATTGGCACACCAGGGTCAATACACTTAAGAACTGAAAGAGACTGCGAAATCACAGAGCCTGCACAGGTCTGTGCGTGATGGGGTTACACTGAGAGAAGAAATGGTCACAAGCCCCCATTCGTAACTATAAAGCTAACTCTGATTGATAACCATTCACAATAAAATATTAGTTTTCTCCAACAGAGTCTCACTGGTGATACAAACCACTCTTAGCAGTAGATGGCCAACACAAAAACAAACTCAGTGGCATCCCAGGAGGTTCTTTGTCTCACAACATTTTTTATTAAGGCATTTTCTCCAATTTTTATCTCACAGGTGCTTTGTGTTTATATTATAGCTTCTGGTTTTGTGCTTTTATGGGATTGCTATGTCTATGAACAGGTGTGTCTCTGCATATATATGTGTGCTTTCTAAGGAGAAATGGAAAAGATGTGGATCCTAATAGGAGAAGAGTTAGGAAAGATCTTGGAAAACTTGCTGAAGGTAAAACTGTATTCAGAATATAATGTATGAAAAAAATCTATTTTCAATAAAAGATAATAGAAAAATATATTCTGGAATAATGAGCTAGATGTTGTGCTAGGTACTGGGATGGGGGAGATAAAATAGTGGTAAGATCCATTGTTTTCTCAAAATTTTATTTGCTAATTAGAAGACAAGATACACTAAGTGGATGATAGAGTTAAATAAGTACAATAAAGTAAATAAGCAAAACTAATTGTTACTTTATTGTTATAGTAATATGGAGTGATATATTGGTATCTTTATTTAAGAAAATATAGAATTATTAAGTGGATCCAAATTATTTTTTGTGATAAAATTTCCAATGCTGATTTGGCAGAATAGTAATGATGATGCCTAACATTTATTGAGTAATATTTCTCCTGGAATTGCAGTACGTGCCTGTTGCTGGGCAGGGTTAATCCTTCAAAGAAGAATGGCAGATATGACTCACTGGAGGCAAAGATGCATCAGTGCTCTGGAAGGAAGATACTGGAGAGGAAAAAGAAAGTTGGAGTAGGTGGTGCAGTCCAACCCTTCTATCATCCAATACAATGTCAGTGGGCCGTGGTTTCTTAGAGGTGAAAGTAAGTCATATGTTCTATATAAAAATAAGATAATAGGTATATTAGTGGTTGAACTGCAGTTGAGAGATGAAACAGGGATGCTTAGACTTCATATGAGGCAGCAACTGATGTGTACCATCTCCCACTTATGTATCTGAAGCTGCTTCTTTTTGTATGATAGGGAAATAGAATGCCCCAACCTTCTGTGATCTCTGTTGGATAAAAGTTCACAGTTATCAGGCATGTATCAGAATGTGGTATAGTAATGACCTACTTATCTGAAATATTGGGCAGGAAGGAAATATTTAAAGAATATATCAAATCAGTTTCAGAATACTACTCCCACTGCACTATTAAATTACTAGAAATGCAAGGAAGACAGAAAAATAAGAATGCTTCCTTCTTGTTCACAAAACTTTCATGAATGTTTCTGCCAAACAATATCATATGGAACATTAGCATAGCTTTTGTATTTGTACCCCAGGAACATAAACAAAAGCATATAATAATTCCTGTTCTCACTTCTATGACAAGATAACTTATAAGACACTTTGGGGAGGAAGGGTGTATATTAGGTTATGGTTTGAAGGTACAATCTACAACAGCAGGAAGTCTTGGCAGGTATGCGAGGCCACTGGTCAAGTCATATGAGGAGAGAGATGATGCTTTTAATCATTGGCTTTCTCATTTGTTTCTTTTTATTCAACGTAGTCCTGAGTTCATGGGATGATGCCTTCACATTTATGCATTTATGATGACTTTCCTCTGTTTAGTTCAAGTTTGTGGGAGACAGCCTCACAGGCATCCCCAGGGTGTGTCTTCTATGTGATTCCAAATCAAGTCACATTAACCATGAAGATTAACCCTCACAGACTACAAATTTGAAAATACAGAAAGTAGATTGTGCATCCAGCTTTACAAAACTTAGGATAAGCAAAAGATAGCAAAGTTATTTTCATATTATATTAAAGTATCTCAGATAGGAATAAAACACTGTTAAATCATTGCACTCCACATTTTAAGAATTATTGGGTCTTTAAACTCCATGCATAAAGTCAGTAAAAATCAGGTAGGTGAAAATGAAATGAATGTGGCATTTATACTTTATACCCAGTGTTCCTAAACCAAGAAAATAAAAGGAACTGTTCATAAAATGGAGTTAAGAAAAATGATGCTTATGCTTTGTAATTTTCTAGCAGAAACTTTGCCATCTCAAGATAAATAAGGATAAGATATTATAAAAGTTAAATAGATGAGTAAAATTCTGAAGAGCTAGCAAATAAAATCTTAGTAAAGATTCATATTGTATTTTGCAAGAAGCCAGACATTCTTTAGGCACTATACCTAGACTCTGATTGGTCTGGTACAAAAGAAGCACATTTTCCTGGGAAGTTGAAGAGTTACTACATTTGGTAGTGAAAAAGGATTGAAGTCAAGAATTGAATTCCAGAGCTACTTCGGTGTAGTTGCTTAAATGTACACAGGCACCCAGCCTCTCCGGGCATATACAATGCAGTTTCAGATCCAATACAGGCATTACTATTCTGTGCATCTCAGCACAGCTTCAGGTCAGCACTGTGATACAATCCAGTTTCAGAAATCTATATCTAAGCTGTCAGTTTTGAAGGTAAACATAAATGTATACATACTCCTATGGTTCTAGGTGACTTCTTCTGAACAATCCTATAATCTTTATTTGGAGTAAAATAAGAAACTATGTTTCTGATACTTTCAATTTATTTCAGGAAAAAAGTTCTTCTCAAACCTTAAAAGATGCCATACATTTTAAACCTTAAAAGCACATGTTTTTGTTCATGAGTACAAAATTATCAACTTTCCTATTGTGTTAGGAAGGACACTTTGTTTTAATTTTAGGGAATCATAACATATTCTCTACTTACATCAACCCCTTAATACTCAAGCTTGCCATCGGTAGATATATTAAGGAGAGAAGACAATATTTGGAAAAATATCTGTTCCACAACATTTTCAAATGCAACTATTCCACCTATGAAGGAAAGAAGTAAAGAAAAAAGAAAGGAAGGAAGGAAAAAGGAAGGAAAGAAAAAAGGAAGGAAGGAAAGAAAAAAGATAGGAAGGGTTCTTATATAATTTAAGAAAGACACCGCATATGCAAAAGCAACAGAGCACTTTCTTGACCTTCTAATTCTTGAACTTTCAAATATAAAAGGTAATCAAGATGATTCCTAAAGTTATAATTTTCAAGATGTTTCTGAGATTCATGAAGAACATATTTTCCATCATATACTTTATTCTTTGATTAGCCAATTGATTAGGCTAAGTAAGCCTGTCTCAGCTTAAAGATCACATTTTTAATGGACCCTGCAAAGAGATGTTCATTTTACCCTCTGCATCTCAACTGGGTGCAGCTTCATCCCTTCCCCCATAGATATGTGTTAATTTATAAAGACATTGTTATTTATCAGAGTGTGTGAGGAAAATGGTACTAACATTCAGTGGACAAAGCCCAGAAATGCTGGGAAGTATTTTATAAAGAATATCTCCCTAAAAAAAGTTACTCCAAATTTCAATAGATTTTCTACCAATAAATTACATTTAAAAATCTCTATTTAACTCATTGTCACCATGTATTGACTTTATATGGTTTAGGCTTCTAGAGTGTCAGAATGAGGCTTGCTCTTTATTGTGTGGCTTATGTGCATAGGATCGTTAAGTAGATGGTAAAAATGAAAGAACTGTTTGGCTGAATCAATTATTAATTGAATTGAAGGAAATCACTGATAAAATATTTTACATTATCAAGTTAAAACATATATTTTACTGAAAAATCATTGTGTATGTACCAACACACACAACAACACAACAACACAGCTAAGCAAATAGCATAAATTGCCAGCCTCATTTTTAGAAAGAATGTGCCAATAGGCAGGGGGTCTAAAACGCTTGGGAATTGTAAGTGATAATAAGTAATCCAGAACTGCAGGTTTTATAGGAAATCTTTTCTGGTTTGTATCATATTGGGTACTTAGAAATAACCAGCTCTCTGCACAGTGAATATTACCATATCTCATTCATTTTTTCCAAGACAAGATGTTTTATCTGAGGCAATCAGAACCCATAAATCTCTCAGCTTTGGCTAGTAAAAGCATGTGTCATTTAGAAAAAAAGTAGTTACTGATTCTTAGAGGGGTTAGGCTAATAACACGGTACAATTATGGGATAATGTGTTAACTCTCAATTTCTTTACAGCTCAAAGGCATCAGCTGAACATTTTGGGTAATGACTAAGACAAACCAAGTCAACTGAATTCTCTGTACACATAAGAATAGAATGAGTAGAAGATGGGTTTCAAAAGCAGAATTTCTGAACCTTTAAGCCCCGCTTTGTAATTTGTAAATGATATTGAGAAAATGTATATCTTAATTAACTAGAAGATAAAGTATATCATAGTTATTCTAGCACAACACAGTTTAGAAATCAAATAGTCTTTGTGTGTATAAGGAATTCAAGACATCAACTGATGTGGAACAACTGCCTAATAAATGTATAAGCTATCACCAGTCATTTACCTATCCTATGTCTATTGTCTGTCTATCTGTCATCTGTCTGTCAGCTCTTAATCTTCATCCTCATTTGTGCCATTTTATGTACATTTTTTTAACAGAGATAAATTAACCTCACCAGTAAAACCCATGTCTCTTACACATTCAAAGAACCAATTTTAAAATATACACAATTGCTTTGACCAGTTTTCTGAACATCTATATTTTTTGCCCTAATGCAATATTTTACCCCAATCAGTTCTTTAGTTATAAATCAGCCCCGTTGCAGGAGGCAGAGACATTGTTTCCTCCCATAATGTAATAGGACTTTATTTCATAGGTTCTTCCTCTGATAACTGTGATGTAACTGTTAGCTCATGAGATTTCTCGCCAGTAACTCTCAGTCTTGAAAAGAAAAATGTAAAGACCCAAGCCAAGAAACCAGAAAACAATAATAAAATATATGTTTTAACAGTAGAAATTACATGAAGGGAAAAAGCAATTTGTGCTTCCTAAAATTTGGAATGCATCTTTGTTTATGGATAATATAATTCTCCAAGACTAACTTAAGAAAACATTGTAAACTGGTGGCATAAATCATGGCAATTGAAGCTTAGGACAGTATTAAATCAAGGTCATGGCATCAGCACATTTGATTTCTGTAGGCTAAATACCCTTTGTCCCTTTCCTAGTGTGAACACATAGACTTACCTTTACAAAACTTTGTCTCAGGAAAAGACCAGTTTTTAAAATCATCTATTGCCCAGAGGCAGGGCTCAGATCTAACAAGAATCTAGGAAAAATCTCAGGAATGGGCCTGACAGCCAATAGATTCAAAAGTTGGTTTCACACCAAAAGGTTAACCAATAGTTTCAAAGAATTTCTCTACCTCATATCTCCTCACCCAATCTAGAAATGTCAAGACATGTAACATTCCACTTGCATATTTCTTTTTTTTTCCCCTAAAAGGGTTGTGAATATTTATTATCATTTAAGGGGGATTGGTTGCAAGTTGTTATGGATTATAGTCAGAAAAAAAAGCTAAACGAAGGAGATTAGATTCAGAGATCTTATTCTAAAAACAGATGGGAGATAAAAACATGATTGAATAAAAAGGTAGATTATTAAAAATACTTCAAAAAACAATTACTAATCTTAAATATTTTACATTGGTATGGATTTTTGGTTTATTGATACAAATTTAAAATTAATTTTGTTATACTGTATGTATATTGAAATATGTATAAACAAGAAATTCAGATTCATACTCATCTATAGTAGTCAATCAAGATTGACTTATAATCACATTAGGTTTTTTACAAAATGTTACACAGATATATTTAGGTATATGGTCTTTAAAAACTTTAAAGACCTATAGAATATGACGTTTAATATGTTTAATAACTTATAGCTTTTCTTTTTTTTCTTTTTTTGTTTCTTTTATTTATTTATTTATTTGTTTATTTTGTATTTATCAAGAAAAACAGTAAATTGAACTTAAAATGCTAAGTTAACAATAACTATAAAGAAAATAAAAATCATAAGCATGACTTATCAAGGGTGATAATGCAAATAATTTGCTACACATAAAATTACTTTGTGTTCAGCTTTCCCTCTAGATTTTTTTTTTCTATCCCTGTATATCCCCATTCAAGGTCCCTTCCACCTCCCACCACATCAGGTCATTTTTTCTTCTCCACAACTCGCCATCCCCTCCCTGGGCAGGCTGCAGACAGTCCCATGGTCCCACTGATCCAATAATGCTTAGTTTAGTCTCCACTCCTGGCAAATCCAGTTTTGTCCCCCCTCCCTCAAGAGTGAGTCAGGTGTTCCTCTAGATGGAGTGGGATCTGAAGGGTCAGTCCAGGGTGTTTCTGATCCCAAGCTGTTTAGTGATTGTGGTTTTCAGCTTGGGCATGCTTAGCTTTTTTTTTTTGTTAGTTTTTTTAGAGACCACTAATGAGTGAGTACATCCCCTGCTTATCTTTCTGAATTTGTGATACCTTGCTCAGGAGGATATTCTCCAAATCCATCTATTTGCCTGCAAATTTTAGGATATCATTTTTTTCTTACTGCTGAGCAGTATTCCATTGTGTAGATGTACCATAGTTTGTTAATCCATTCTTCAGTTGAGGGACATCTAGGAGGTTTCCAGGTTCTTGCTATTACAAATAATGCTGCTATGAACATAGTTGAGCTAATACCTTTGGAGTGTGACTGTGCATCTTTAGGGTATACACCCAGAAGTGGTATTGCTGGGTCCTTGGGGAGATTTATTCTCAATTTTCTGAGAAACCACCATATTGCATTCCAAAGTGGCTGAACAAGCTTACACTCCCACCAACAATGGAGTAGTGTTCCCCTTGATCCGAATCCTCTCCAACATAGGCTGTCATCTGTGCCTTTTATCTTAGCCAATCTAACAGGTGTTAGGTGGTATCTCAAAGTTGTTTTGATTTGCATTTCTCTGATGGCTAAAAACCTTCTCCTACCACTGAGCTCAGGGCCCAGTTCCCTCTACTGCATTGAAACATAGGGTTTCTGCCATGACTTGAACCTGTCCTCCAAAATAAACTGACCTTCATGTGTTTGCATTGGAATCCAGCTCCCTGGTGGTCTTTGGGGGTCTCTCAACACAGGTACAACACCTAAATTGCTGTGATTTCTAAAAAGTTGGCATTCTTTGGCTCAAAGTTTAAATGCCTTAACACTTTAACTATGTCCAAGCCACCTTTCTCTAGCAAGAATCCTGTAAATTTAATTACCTTTCCACAAGGACACTGTTTCCAAATAAAAGTCATCCTAAGAGCCTAGACATTTTGACTCACAAATGTAATTTTTGAAAAGGAACACTTCAGCCTATTCTTTTGGTCTTTTTGAACACAGAAACTATGGTCATCCCTGTCCATTCTGTGTACTTCTTGTCAAAACACATTCCAGGAATGGAGTCCTGTAAGGAGAATTCTGAGTACTGATGAAAACACTTCAAAGCTCTTGCTTCAACTTGATATGTAAGACTTAGTTGACTCTCCATGGGGTCTTTACCTTCTCTGAAGAGTGAATGGCAAGGTGGGATAGGGGAAAGCTGCTGGGCTAAATGGGATGAGGGGAGGCAGGGTGAACTGTGGTTGTTATGTAATTTTTAAAAAAAAAAAAAAAAAAACTTTCAAATAAAAAGTATTTTTTAAAAAGTCATATGACCTCAGTTTCTTCAAATCACAGAATTGTTCTTGGACTGTGTTTTGTGCTCCTCCCAATGCAGCAAAGTAAGGTAAAGTTGAAGTTCAGATGACTCATGATTGCTTGTTGCTAGTATCCAATTAAATGTTCTGTATGTCTCTACCTTTTTTTTTTCTTTTATCTATTTGTTACAGGCAGCCTGTCCATGTGATCGTATACACATTGAACTCATGAGAATTTTACTCATGTAACCTTTCTTAACCCTCAAAGTATAAATTGTCTGAGTTTCTAAGTAAAGCCAGCAATTGCATGAGACTTTAGTCTGCCTCGTTTATTAGCTCAATTCTCCCAAGTTCCCCTAGCAGTAACACCCCTAGAGCAGTAACACCACTCAGCTTCCTTCCAATACCTCATTCTTTTCATTAAGTCCCTAATCATTCATTTCTGTAGCTTATTACCAAAATCCCAAACTAAAACACTATATTGCCCACCAGCTTTGCTACAGCAAAATTGTTTTATTCATAAATCGGCACACAAAATAAAATAGACACTATCTCTATTATTAAAAATTAGTTCTTCTAAAGATACAAATGTATACAAGATAAAACAACAACAGTTTTTATATATTAACTTGAGAAACTGAGAAGACTAGGCTCTTCAGTGAGTAGTTTTCTCAAAAATTGTAGCTAGACCTTCAAATCACTACAATCATTCTGGAAGACTTTATTAACATGCTCTTTCTCAAAAATTACTCTATGAATGTATCTTACACAATGATATTTGTAAAAACATCCTTTTGCATTTTTTAACTAATGGTAAACTGCAGAAAACTACAAATACCAACCATGTATTACAGGTTAAACATTAGATAGATTTCCTTTTAACCTTGTGGAAAACATGTTACTTCCTAAAAAAAAAAGAGTTGAATCTGCTATATTACAATATTTTCTATTATTTTAAGTTTTAAAAATATGTATACATATGAACCTTGAATATAGATATATAGATCATACTAACAGAGACTGTGAGAAGCCAGCTCTTACAATGTGCTCCCAGGTAATAAAAGCAATGCCTCAGAATATCCAGGGAAGTGAAACTTTTTTATCTGAACGTAAATAAAAATAAATTTCTATCTAACTGTCTGTTAAGATAAGAAAATACACACACTTTCTAATGGTAACATTCTCTTTGCTTAAAAATGGCATCTGACCCTTTCTGTCTCTAACAGTTACAACTATCTACACTGTTACATTTATTCTGTACATACATTTAAATATCTTTTACGTACACATATGGCCATTTTGTATACACAGTTGCATCTATTTTCACATGTCTACACATCTTTTTACAAAATTTCTCTTCTTATTCTTGCTTTTACCCAGTTATAAATCTCCACACAGCCATAGATATTCATCTCATTTACACTGTTCTCTCACCATGTAATACTTTACACTGTTCTTACACACTATTATATAACTCTTTGCACACTTCTAATACTTGGCAGCAGTTCTTTCTCACAGCATTATTCTTTCAAACACACACTCAGGTACATATGCTTCTTCTACATCACCATCACTTAGCTTACTCACTCTCACATTTATTCATTTTCTCATTCTTTCTAGGCTTCTTATTTATTTCTCACTCAGTGCGCATATACTTCACTCATATATTGCATAACTTCCTCCTGTACATTTCAGCTGCTTCTTCTCACCAAAATATGGACAAGAATATGTTACATTTTCAGGCGCCAAACCATTCTCATAACACATGAAGTTGCACTGTTTTCTCAGGCTAGTAAGGTCACAAAGATCTGCTAATGAGTATATGCATGGCCTTGCACTTTTTCCCAGACAGAGAATAATATTGAAATCCAGGATTTAACAATAACAGTAGCAGGATGAACCTTGATTGGTCAGAGTATGCACAGAAAGACAACTATTTCATGGGGGTATGTCTCAAAAAAGCCTCACCTTGATTTAGCAATAACAGCACCTGAGAATTTGTCTTTGTGTATTTTCTGTAGGGGTGGTTTAGTCTGTTTGACTTGTTCTGAAGTCTAAAATTAGATGTCTTTGAAACTGAAAAATACTGTTACTTTCCTATGTCAGTAAACAGGAACTTTCTGGTATTGTTTCTGTACATCAGAAGTACATAGATTAAACAAAAATCTACTACTTGACCATCCATAACTGTAAGTATGCCCAAAGACATAAAACATGCTACCAATAAAGAAAGACAGCAGTGTTTTTTATTAAGGAAGGATAGCAGTGGCACCTGAGAAAGTTACAGATGGAAAACAATCAGTCATTAGAGTCAGCGACCCCATGGTTCTGCCAGGTGAGGCTCCCCATCAGGGAATTATACACGTGGTGGGTCATCTTGTCGAACACTAGCTGTCACTTGCCCTATACTCCCATGGCCCTTGGCATTACACATACCTGGATTTACACTATGAAAACCAAACTGTTCATAATGCTTTCCTAAGAGAATAGAACTTAATTAAACGAAACCTCAGGGAACCATTCATCTTTCAGCATTATGTACTTCTACTATTTTTGTTTTGTGAAACAAGGACTTGCATTTTACCTTGACATAAAAACTAAATTAAGTAATTCACTGTTGCCTATACTTGTCTAGTATAAAGAGACTTTTGAAAAAGAAATTCTCACATTCTATCTTTCCAGTTTTGAGTTACATAAAATTTTATCATTTGGTAAGAAATGTACCTATGTGCAAAATACAGTTTAAAAACAACTCATTCAGAAAGAAAAATTAGATTAAAATAAACTTGTGTATAACTGATCCTTAGTAGTGGCAACAGCCGGTGGCATACTTCAGGCTGCACATCCAGATCAACTTATAAAGAAACTGCAGGCTCTAGATGTCACCTTCAAGATCTTCTACAGCTGCAGTCTTCAGGGCCCAAATAATGCATTCTTTAGAACAGGCAGCATCTGGCCAGTGGAGGGGGCCATTATATCACCTTCAGATGGGCACTTTTGACAGTCAGCCCCTGACCTGACACCATGGCAGAGTCACTATCTATAGGTTTGCATCACATTCCATATTTTTATCCAGTCATATCCTCTCTCCATGCCCATAATTGATCTAAAACCCCAAACTATGCATTCGGAGCATTTACTCTGAAACACACTACCAAATACTGGTTATACTTCTGTATTTATTATGTCCTCCAACAACACAAAGCAGCATGGTGAGCAATAAGATTGCATTTGCATATCATGATGGAAATGCAAAAAAATTAATAGCAACTTGTTTACTTAAGAATGAGACTTTGTTTCCCTTTCTATTGCTCAAGAACACAAGCAGCAGCATAATAATTCAAAACATCTACAGCTCATCTCCCCATTGTTCATAAAAGAAAATATTTAATGAAGTATTTTACCAGAAAAAAATTCAGGACAAATGAACACTGTGCAAAGCATAAACAATGTGGGTAAAATATTGCACTAAACAAGTACTTATTTCATTGAGGCAGTGTACCAACCACCAATTATTTCATAAAATGCTGCATATAACACAGACAATAATTTGGAAACACACCTCAGTGGATAATTATTCAAGACTGTTCAATAAAAGTTTACTCGAAACTAGCAATTATTTCTTTAACAATACAGACTTATTCAGGAGTTTGCAAAGCCTGCTGTGAATAGATACACTGCAGAAAACCCACGCATGTACCAGAGTCTATGTTTGAAAGGATTTTAAGAGGGCAAACATCACAGATAGAAATTCCATTTTTATTGAACAAGCCTTTTTCTCTATTTTATTTCTTCATTTGTGCATCAAATATCAATATACCTAAAGTAATAAATAATTTGGTGTTTGTATGTGTGTGTGAATATGTGTGTGTTTTGTACAATGTGTGTACATGTGTATGAGGTTACACATCTTAATGTATGCATGTTCACATCAGATACCAAAGCAAATGTTGGATGCCTTTTTGTTGCTCTCTACATTACTGTTTTACAGAAATATGTATTTATTATTGTTATTATATGTGTATGACTTTTTGCCTACATGTATAGATGTGCACCATGTATGCACCCAGTGACATCACAGGCCAAAAGGGGACATCAGAGCCTCAGGAACATTTACTGCTATCAATATAATAATAACTACTATTTAATGGGTTTTAATAACCATTGAACAATCAAGATAATGTACAAGACAAGGCTAAATAAAGAAACCTCCAAGTTGATCTGAAAGGACAGCAGGAAGTATGTTGGTTGATGGAAAAATCTGAAGAGTCCATCAATCTTTCTAACCTGCCTAACTCTCAGCCTCTCTGCCAATGACCTCTTTATTCAGAAGACATGCTGAAAGTATTTCTGTGTTCTGAAAACTGTTTTAGACACCACAGAGCTCAGTACAGCCTGCAAGTAACCCAGCCTCTGCCACCGCACTGCACACAGTTAAAATAAAGAACCCAACTAGTATAAATGGTGAGTGAACCACAAAGCAATGATGTAATTATAGATGTGATAGCTGGTAAGAAATGGACAGTATATAGATTTTTAAAAAAAGACTTCTCAGGGTAGTCAACACCTATGCAATACCTATAATAAGACCTAGGCAGTGAAATGTAAATCCTAAAATAGTGGTTCTTAATTTTCCTGACACTGGGACCCCTTAATTTAGTTCCTCATGTTGTGGTGACTACCAGCCATAAAAGTATCTCATTGCTACTTTAAAATGGTAATTTTGTTACTATTATGAATAATAATGGAAATATCTATGTTTTCCAGTGGTCTTAGGTGACCTTGACCCCAGAGAGGTGTGACCCACAGGCTGAGAACCATTGCTCTAGAGGATCAAGGGAGAGATTCAGAGAAACTTGAAAATTCAGTTCCACTGAGGCATAAAATATATATGTGGCACAGATAGAGTAGTTAACATAGAAACACAGATGTAGATAATTTAATATACATATGTCTATAAGTTAAATAATTAAAATTTGATAAGTAACGGCTATATCAACAATGACCTTGAATTTTGGGCTAGTCTTGGAAGTCATGAAAACTGGATTAAAATGAATACTGAGCCTTGTATAAAATGTCAGTCACTTTTCAAATAATATAGGCATATTTTCATTATATTTTATTTAAATACTTGAGAAATATTAGTAACAGAAAGTTAAAATTATCATACTGTCTAACCATAAGCACCATTAAGACTTTGATTCTCCCATTTCAAGTGTTTCTTCTTCTATGCATACATGTACACAGGGTTTTTTTTTTTTAAAAAAAAAAAAGAAAGGATTGAGAACAGGAATCCTAGTGATTTTATGAATCCCTCTAAAAGAAAAGCAAAAACAAAAGTTATGGGAGACCTATAAGCAAGTCTAATTTTTCTGGAAACATATATAAATCAAATTTAGAATGTGCTTTTTATAATCAAACTCACTCCTGAACTGTAGAAAGTAAAATTCCCAGCTTTCACCTCATTTCCATAAAATCAGTCCTGTGACAGGAAGGTTTTGATTTAAAAACAAGAGAAGACATTTCCTTCCATCCTAATACATGGTCAGACAGTTATTAGAATATTATGAAGTCTTCCTATAAATAATTAAGTGCATCTGCCAATGCCCCTGGTAAAATACATGAACTAAATATATTTATAGGATGCAGTACCTAAGCTTATTACCATGTGCTTATTCCCTTACCTAATCAAAACTAGTTTGTAATTCAAAACAAATGTCACAATCCTTAGAGCAAAGGAAAATTAAGAAGAGTGAATAGTCTATAATTCTCACTTTTAAGAAAGCCGAACTAACTGTTCTCAAATAAGCCATAATTCCTTATACTAGCTACTTTGAAGATCAAAACTAAAATATCTTGATATATTTCTGTGCTGTGTTCCACACAAGTACAGAAAGTCTAAAAAGATAATGTATAACCAAAATCTTTTCTCTGTTAGTCCAAGATAGATGTTTAGTAACTGCCACTTTCATCCATCCACACAGCATAACTTCCAGTGCTCTACTCTCCACAGTGGATTTACTGCACCACCCCTTGACTCCAGTTCAGTCACATCAATGAGCAAATGTGAAGCCAGCAGAAGGTTGGAAAAGTGCTTACATATTTCAGCTCATTCTGTTACTTCTCCCTGATTGCATGAACACATGCTTGAGCTAGCTTGCTGGAGCACAGCTGAATAGCTCCAGTCATCCCAGCCAAGACTATCTGAGATCAGCCAAAAGCCAGATGATGCCCAGGTGGGCAAGTAAGCCTAGCCTAGACTCAAAGAACTGCCAATATCAACATCCAATATCAGTCTTTATGGCCAATGTGCAGATACATGACCAATATTAACAGTTAATTTGTTTTAATTCACATAGTTCAAAAAAATAGCTAAAAAGTATTATGGAGGCAAACACATAAAAATTATATCCTGTAAAACCAGATACTTTCTATAGTAGCACTGTTTTCTTACTTTGCAAAGTTAAAGTACATTTGAAAAAAATCTGAATGAACCTATTAATATATGCTTCTAATCGTAGAATCTAGGAGCTAAAGTGGGAAGGTTAGAAGTCTGAGGCCAGCCTGGACTACACCAATGAGCCCCTATCCCGAAAACATCATGAAATCAGTGCAATGATTTCTACAAAGCAATATCTTTTCTATAAATTATACTCAAACTATGCTTTTAAAATTTTTACCATTAATTGTATTTTGATAGTGCAAACTTCCATACTGGATAAATATTCAAATTAGTTAAGTTATCCTAATGGCTGCTGTTTTCATGTTGGTGTTCCTTAAAATAAAAGCTAACAGTAATAATCTAAAAGAAAGTTGAACTTATTCAGCTGTAGGATTTAGTGGAAAGCCGGTACCATTGGGATGCATGCACACAGAAGCCCCTTCATCTTCCTGTTCTCTTGGATGGAGGACCTGAAGTACTGAACTTCAGCTGTGTGGACCAGTCCAGCTTTCCAGGAACCGCACAACTGTTTAATCTCTTGTATTGGTGAGTTTCCTTTCTAAACCCCACCCTGCTATATAAATCAGTTGCTGGTGATAGGTCACCAATATGTTTATAATATTTCCAACACTGTAAAGAACATGACACCAACACTGAGCTGTTGTAGTCTTCTGGGAAAGTGAAAAACGCAAGCAGAGGCAGCTTGTGTAGATTGTAATTTCATGGGAAATAAATGTCACCATTTGTCTTGTGACTTTTTGACCTCCTGTACTTCTTACTACAGTGTAGGGATGATGTAACAACACACCAGTGGCATAATATTTCATTATAGTGTATGCCACAAAAACATAAAGGATTCAATGCAATTACATAAAAAAGATTTCATCTTTGTCTGAAAAAAAAGAAGAGTGCTAATTAGTATCTTTCTATGATGATATAAAAATTCATGGTGTAGTGTACCACTAGAAATAAGTAAAATATTTAAAACAAAGATATCAAAAATTACAATATATAATTAAAACAACTGAGTCATTATAATGTGAGTGTAAAGAAAAAACTTACAGTAGATTAAACAAACAGGAAACCTGCTAACACACTAACATTACAATCTAATTGTAATTATAACTATCAAGTATAATAATTACAAAGGTAGTCAAATAGAAAAGTAGAAATTCCATTTTGTAGACTTAGATATTTTATATAAAGATATAGAAAGGTAAGAAATGTGCTCATAAGACTCAAGGACCATTGTAAAAACAGGGTGGAATGATTATAAGAACCAAGGCCTGAGAAGGATCCAAGAGCAACAGTGCATACTGGATATGGCAGAATCTTACATCCATGAACTCACAGCATCTGTATTCCCATGCACAAAACTAGTCCAGTATACATTCAAGCTAATGGCAGCAAAGACCCATGATCCCAACCAGTATCTGAGGAATCATTGACAGCTGATGCCCTCTGGGGGAAGGAGAGTCCATTTCCTTTAAAGATATGTATAGACTTAGGTAAGCAGATGACAATGGCCCACATCCATAAATATATGGGTATCACAAATTGGAGTTGGGAGATTATTTTAAAAAAATAATTTGAGAAGGGATGGGAATGAGGGACATGGAGGATTTTTGGAAGCAAAGAATAAAGAAAGGAATCTGGATTGAATATTATCAAAATATTATGTATATATAGAAGTCTCAAAAATTAATAATAAATATCTTGTGGTGTGTGTGTGTGTGTGTGTGTGTGTGTGTGTGTGTGTGTAAAAGATGCTCCACACATCTGTAACTAAAATTGTTATACCTCCAGAAAGACCAATGGAAACAGGGATGTCCAGAATACACCAGCACAATATAATGGCAGCGCAATACAAGCCAGTCAGGGAGCTAACTCTGAGCTTATGTGGTAACAGAGCAAGAAGGAGCTGCCTACCCTTGGCTATATCAAGGGTTTATAGGCAAAAAACTATAACATAGTTGGTTGCTTGGGGACAGGGTGCGGGTATGCTACTGACTGGTTAGTGCTCAAGGACTTTCTACCTCACGGTATCTTTGGACCTCACCTGGATAGACACCATCTGGACCCTACCTGGGGTGGTTTTTTTCTTTTTTTTTCTGAACTGGGCAAATAAGAATCTATTCTTCTCCCAGGATTGGGCAGATTCTGTCTTGGCTGATGCTTGGCTTATTCTTTTCCCGGAATTGTGCAGATTGCCTGCTAGGTCTATTCTTCTCCCAGAACTGCTTAAGCATAAGACATGTTTTTTGTCCAGGACTGGTCAGGGATGTCTAGTCTTCTCCCAGAACCGGGTAGACTCCCTGTCAGGAATGTGAAACTAAACTTTATTTTACCTTTTTCATAAAATAGCTACTAGAAAGCAAAATGGGGTTTCTTGAGCTAAGTTTTTCTCTCTTAAAAAATGTAGCTTACTTAGGAAGACATATAAAATTATGTAGGTTTTAAGGCAAAGACAATTGTTAGAGATTGAAGGATAAAATATACTATTTGAAGAAAATAATTGATCTACCATGAAGACATATTTTGTACTAAATATTGTTTACAATGAATAATAGGATAGATTAAAATTAATAAATAAAAATTCCGAAAATTTTTGAAAGACATTTGAATGTAAATTCAGAGGAAAATATTAATGTACTATTTTTCAGTAACAACCTTAATAAGAATGCAAATAACAAACACTGGCTAAAATGTATGATCTAATTATGGCCACCATACTAACAATGGCAGAAGATTCTTTTTAGAAGTCCATAAAGAACATTTACTAAAAAGAAAAGTCTTAAAATATTATTCAGTTATTTATAAAATAAAACATTAATCAAAATATGTTCTTCAAACAAAGTAGAATTTAAACAGGAAAATTCACATTTTGGTAAATTATGAGAATTCTAGGTGAAAACAAATGGGCAAAAATAAATCATAAAATGTATTTAGACTTTTTTTGTAATTCAGTTAGCATCAGTATACAATAAAGCAAAACGGAGGCTTTTGAAAAAACGGATATAGGGTCCTTTCTACAGGTTAGACAAGGCATCTGAGAACTATAGAAAGCATCCCAGTTCCAATAAAACAAATTCAGATCTTGATTAATTTAGCTACATCAATACACAGATTACTAAACTATAAATTAGAAATATATATACATATATGTAATCTTAGTTATTAAAGGGCTAAAATATTTTTTACAAATCAATTATTTTATTAGTTATTTCAAGTACTAGTAAAATGCCAATAATTTAACAATAATTACCAAATAATGATTTCAATAACCTAAGTGTATATACTAACAACAACAACAACAAAAGTCATTAGTATTTTCTCATTTATGTGACCAATATTTTAACCAGAAGTAACTTGTAGGATTTAGGGTTTGCTTTACAGTTTGGAGAAACATAGTTCACCTCCACCATGAAGCCATTGCTTGTATCTCAATGTATCAAGAAGATGAGGGACTGGTTTGTGAAAGGAATTTGGACAAGTGTGGATCTGTGAGCTAGAAAAACCTTAGAATGTTGTAAACAGAGCATAATGAACTATCCAGTGGGTGTGAATAACCAGACCATGAACAGAAAGGCCACCATGAAACATAGTTATAGTGAGGTTTCAGACAGAAACAAGGTCTCTACTGGATAGTAGGCTAGGCATCTTTCATATTATATTCTGGCAAGGATTCTGGCTGCAGGCTGACTATATCCTAGAATCTTGAATGAGCCTGAATTCAGTAGTAATGAGCTAAATAGTTATGTAGAGGAACTTTCAAAACAACATAACACTGAGAGTATGACTTGGCTATTTCTCACTGTTTCCATTAAGATCTACAATAAGAATTTGTAGTAGAAAGGTATAAAAATAAACAACATGATGAGGAAAGGAACATGGCAGTGTTCATGGTGGCAGCTGTATCAGAAATACAAATGTTAGTATTCACTTGAAGTTAGCTTTTCCCCTTTTTTATTTACTCAGAACTCAACTCTCATGTAAAAGTATTATAAATATTCAAAGTGACTTTTCCCTCCACTTCTCTTGTAATTAACTCAAAGATGTATCTAAACCATGTCTCCTAGGTGACTTAAAATATAGTCTATTTGATGATAAAGCTAACTCATTGCGAGTTATATGATAAAGAAAATCAATGTTGTCAACTATCATTCTATATAAAAATTAGATTTGCAGACAAGTGGATGGATTTGGAGAATATCCTCCTGAGCAAGGTATCACAAACCCAGAAAGATATGCAGGGGATGTACTCACTCATTAGTAGACTCTAAACAAAAAAGGAAAAAGCAAAGAATATCCAAGCTGCAATCCACAACCACTGAACAGCTTGGGATGTGAAACACCTTGGACTGACACCTTGGATCCCACTCCCTCCAGAGGAACACCTGACCCAATCTTGATGTTGGGGTGAAAAAAGTGGACCTGTAGAGAGTAGATGCTGAACTAAGCCATATTGGGACCTTGGGACCTCCTGCCCTTGCTGGGGAGGAGATAAAGAGATGTGGAGAAGAGAGAATGACTGGAAGGGGTAGGAGGGGGAAAGGAGTTTGAACAAGGGAATACATGAATAAAAAATATGACTTTATTCATAATAAAAAAGAAAATGATAAACTACCAAGAAAACCATTTAAAAAATAAAAAATAAAATCTAAAGCTTCTCAAGCCAGGTTAGGGTCAGCAAGAAAGAAAGAAAGCATAGTAGGTCACAGCTAATGCTCACTAATCCACTATGGCCACCACAACCCTTCTATAGACAAACCAGAAGTTTTGTTTTGTTTTGTTTTATGTGTGTCTGTTTTGAATCACTTTATTCACCATCATCTTTCAGTGAAAAAAATGTTTTTGCTTAAAGTCCACTAATGAGTAAGTACATCTCCTGCTTATACTTTTGGGCTTGTGAGAGCTTACCCAGGAGGATATTCTCCAAATCCATCCATTTGCCTGCAAATTTTAGGATATTATTTTTTCTTACTGCTGAATAGTACTCCACTGTGTAGATGTACCCCAGTTTGTTAATCCATTCTTCAGTTGAGGGGCATCTAGGTTGTTTCCAGGTTCTTGCTATGAACATAGTTGAGCTAATGCTTTTGGGGTGTGAATGTGGGTCTTTAGGGTATATGCCCAATAATGGTATTGCTGGATCTTTGGGGAGAAAGATTCCCGGTTTTCTGAGAAACCTCGATACTGCATTCCAGAATGGCTGAACAAGTTTACATTCCCACCAACAAAGGAGGCGTGTTCCCCTTGCTCCATGTCCTCTCCAGCATAGGATGTCATTTGTGCTTTTGATCTTAGCCATTGTGACAGGTGTAAGGTGGCATCTCAAAGTTGCTTTGATTTGCATGTCTCTGATGACTAAAGATATTGAGCATTATTTCAAGTGTCTTTCAGCCATTTGTAATTCTTCTGCTGTGAATTCCCTTTTAAGTTTTGAACCCAATTTTTGATTGGGTTACTCAGGGTTTTGGACTCCAGTTTCTTGAGTTCTCTACATGTATTAGAGATCACTTCTCTCTCACTTGCAGGGTTGATGAAAAGCTTTTCCCATTCTGTAGGCTGTGGTTTTGTTTTAATGACTATGTCCTTTGCCTTACAGAAACTACTCAGTTTCAGGAGATCCCACTTATTGATTGTTGTTCTTAGTGTCTGTGTTGTGCTACTGGTGTTATATTTAGGAAGTGGTCACCTGTGCCAATGTGTTGGAGGGTATTTTCCATTTTCTTTTCTATCAACTTCCATGTAAATGGTTTTATGTTGAAGTTTTTGATTCATTTTGATTTGAGTTTTGTGCAGGGTGATAGACTTGAATCTATTTGCATTTTTTTACATACTGCCATCATGTATGCCAACACAATTTGTTGAAGATACCATCTTTTTTCCATTGAATATTTTGGGCCTCTTTGTCAAAGATCAGGTGTTCATAGGTGTGTGGGTTAATGTCTGGGTCTTCAGTTTGATCCGATTGATCCACTAGTCTGTTTTTATGCCAGTACCAGGCTGTTTTTAATACTGTAGCTCTATAGTATAACTTGAAGTCAGGGATGGTGATGTCTCCTGAGCTTCTTTTGTTCAGCAAAATTGTTTTGACAATCCTGGCTTTCCTGTTATTCCAAATAAAATTGAGTATTTTTCTTTCAAGGTCAGTAAAAATTGTGCTGGGATTTTGTTGCGAATTGCATTGAATCTGAAGATTGCTTTTGCTAAGATTGCCATTTTTACTATGTTGATCCTACCTATCCAGGAGCATGGGAGTAATTTCCATTTTTTTATATCCTCCTCAATTTCTTTCTTCAGTGATTTAAAGTTTTTGTCAAATAGATCTGATACTTCTTTGGTTATAGTTACTCCAAGGTATTTAATGCTATTTGCTATTTGCAGCTATTATAGAAGGTGATGTTTCCCGTATTTCTTTTTCAGCCCTTTTATCTTTAGTTTATAGGAGGGATACTGATTTCTTTGAGTTAATCTTGTATCCTGCTACATTGCGGAAGGAGTTTATCAGCTGTAGAAGTTCCCTGGTAGAATTTTGTGGGCCACTTATGTATACAATTATATCATCTGCAAACAGAGATAGTTTCACTTCTTCTTTTCCAATTGTATCCCCTTAATATCCTTTTGTTTTCTTATTGCTTTGGCTAAAAATTGGAAAACTATCTTGAATAGATAAGAGGAGAGGGGACAGCCTTGTCTAGTTCCTGTTTTAGTGGGATTGCTTTTATTTTCTCTCCATTTAGTTTGATGTTAGCAGTTGGCTTCTTGTAAATTTCCTTTATTATACTTAGAAATTTTCTAACCTGGCTTGAGAAGCTTCAGATTTTTTTTTTAATGTTTCATGTATTTTAGAGAAAAGAGAAGTTTTATAACTGTATGGGTGTTTTTTGTTATCTATTCTGAATGTTTTGCTTTTTTATATAATGTTTGATAATTATTTTCAAAAACAATAAAAAAAGAAAAACAGTATTATGAAAAGTTTGGAAATACTAAATTACCTTCTAAATTTTTTTACAATAAAAGGCAATGATAAGAAAATAAAAATTTTTCCTTTAGAGTTTAGTTAAAACTAATTTTGAGAGAGTGAATGTCATCAGTATATTCAGATTGCATGAAACATATATAGCTGTTCATCTTATCTAAAAATAGGTATTTGATTTTATAGAAAAGTATTAGTTTTATATGTTAAAATTCAGTTCATCAAAAGTAAACTTGGAAATAAGAATGCATCTATGTCCAGTTCTGAAGAGATGGCTCAGTGAAGAGCCCTTGTCGACAAATGTAAAGGCTAGAGCTGGGACTGCAGACCAACATGAAATCCAGGCAGGTTCAGCATCAAGCAGAAGCAGCTACAGAGGCTCCATGGAGCAAGCTGGCTAGACAGGTTAGTCCTATCAGCCAGCTCGGAGTCCAACTGAGAGAATAATGAATTGCCTCAGTGAATAAAGTGAAAAGCTAGTGAAGTAGACACTGTATGTCAGCCATGGGCTTCCATATGCATACACTCAAATGCATACTTACCCACACAATGCAATCCCTTATATATGTGAACACTAATATACATGTACACACAACATATACACATAAAAAAATTGAAAAAAAATAAATAAGGTACAAGTTTCTCAAATCAGAAATGACAGGGTGATAGCTTTATCAGACCCACACTTTAAGATCCAAGACAGTCAAATTCAAAGTATAACACAGTAGACTGATGAATATTTTAAGATAAATGGCTTTCAGGAACAATAGCAAAGGGAAGGCCTGTTGACTTTCTTTACTTCCCCCTCAAAAGGATTATGTAGCAATGATTTTCTGACCTCCTGTGAAATGAGATATAAAACCACAATGTTAGAATGCCTCTCTTACCCATGAGAGAGGGAACAGTTTACATCTAAAAATGAAGAATGATAGACAAAATTCTGAGCAGTCTGTCCTAGGTACATTTCTTATTATAACCACTGGATGCTACCCCATGACCCATCACCTTGATCCAGAACTCCATTTCTCAATAAAGCATAAATCATATTTCTTAACTGTTTCTACATGAGTTCATTTTCTTTCAAAGTAGATAGTCTTGTTTAAACCTGTTTTTGTTACAAGAGTAAATAATTCAGTCATGATCCAACTATGTGTAAAAGGAAAGATATTTTCCCTCTCCGATACAAACTAGAAAAAATAAAAATATATTTCACATAATATTTCTGAAATATTTTAGGGCTTATATATTTGCCTTTATGCATATTATGCTTCAAATAGTAGCACATATGCAAGAAAATATCTAAATAAAAAGGTATTCAAATAGTTCATTTCTTTGATACGAAACACTTAAGTTCTTGGAAGTAGGAATGCTGTGTTATTTGTATGCTCCTTGATGCAATAAGGCAAGAAAATTATACCTCTGTAAACTGTTCAACTTATCAACTAACCCTCTCTTTTCTCAACTAATGGAGTATGAACAGAAACAATCTACTTCAATATACTTATTGACTCAAGTTCAAGAACAACTTTTTTATATACTGGATTTTTTAAGGCACACATATGCATCTGGAAGCAATTACTTGAAATTGTTTTGACCATAAGAAATTAAACTGAAAAGAATAAAGAAAATCCTAAGACAATTGTTGTAAAAATTCTCTTTTCATTGAGGACCATAAAGCAGATCCTTAACCATACCTTCCTTGCTTTTATCAGCTCCACAAAGACAGAATCTGTTCAGTTTCTTACCTAGTCTCTGGAGCCCACCAGCCAATGATTCTACATTAAACTTCAGCAAGTACTTGTTCTATAAATGAATGTCTTGCTTCATGAATCTTTGCTTTTACGCCCATTTCTAACATTGAATGTCATTATTTTGATAGCAATGGTTTGACTTCTAAGTATTATATAATTATTAAATCATACCTGTAATTTAATATTATAGTATTTAATATTAGAATACTTTATTAGCTACATACTAGCAAATCTAATTTTATTATATGCAAAAGGTAATTTCTGTTCATAAGAGAACTTCAGAAATTCCTGAACCTGTTTAATGATTAAATTATCTGTAAAAGAACTGAGATCATATTCTGGGACTAGTTCCAAGTTCAAGGTTGAGTTGTTTTGTCAATACAGTCATAGAAATACATAGCACTGATGTAGGTAGTCAGAGTTCCAAGCAAAGCTAAAAATCAATTGGAAAAACCTATTTTCAATAATATTTCAAAGATTATATGACTAATGTACATTTTACTGAAACAATTTACCATCATTGTTGTCAGTAGTACAGAGATTACATTATTTTGAAGGGAATATATGACCCTTGATGTTTGCACCCCAAGAGAAATTATAGAGCAACATTTTTAAAAGCAATTATATTAGATTCAGTTCAGACAATACATATTTGTCATGCACAGTGATGTGAAAGTATTTTTTCTCAAACAAAGTCAGCATGTGAAAAAAAAATTTATAAAATAAGCCAAAAGATACTTTTGTCTCACAGAAGTACTGTGGTGTTTATTTAAATAAAAGGAACTCAAAGGTCATTTACATCTAACCATTACTTTAGAATAAGTTTTCCAAAAATATGTCTTGTATTACCAGTCTTATAGGTGTGTATGTGTGTGTGTGTGTGTGTGTGTGTGTGCGCGTGCGTGTGTATGAGACTTTTTAACAGCACATGTGCCTTACTTTATGAAGACCTTTTCATATCCTTGGCACCCAGCAGAACATTAAAAATAACCTGTAATATTTGAAAACCATATATCTGGTAAGTGGTTAATATACAAAATTTATGAGAAAATCCATACAACTCAATAACAAAATTCATATTTAAATGGATTAGGGTGTACCTCATTGGCAGAACACTTTCTGTGGGCCTTGAGTTTGATCTACAGCATAAAAAATGACAAATACCCTCAGTGGGCATTTTTCCAAAAGAGATACTAAAATAGCTATTATATATTTGTAATCTTATTCATCATCACTAACTATTGGCAAAATGCAAGTCAAAGCTACAGTTTGATGCCTCTTCATAACTATGAGAGTGGTCGTTACCAAAGAAGCAAGAGATTGAGGTGTCATTGAGGGTACTGAGAAATTGAAAATTGAGGGTGACTTTGGTGAGATACTCAATTAGCACAGCCAATGTGGATATCCATGTACAGACTTCATTATCTAGAGAGGGACACCTTGTTCAGCCTTGATGCAGGCATGAGTGGCTTAGACCTGCCTCAACTGAATGTACCAGGCTTTGCTGACTCCATGGGAGGAGGCCTTCCTTTTCAAAGAGGGGATGGGCAGGCTGAGGAAGGAGAGAGAATTGGAGGAGGAATGAGAGGGATATCTGAGATTGGAATATAAAATAAACTTTAAAAAATATTAAATTAAAAAAATGTACAAGCTCTTCAAACCATGAAAACTACATGTGACTAGCCATCCCACTAACGGATGCTCAACAAAAATAAAATCCTTAGCTTCAAGGAACTTCTGTGTTCCCATATCAGTTAGCTTCATTGTTCAAAACAGTGAAGAATTGGAAACAATCTAAGTGACTGTCGACTGATAGACAAATAAGATGTAGCCACACACTCTGGAATGTTATTCAGCTTTTAAAAACAGGAATTGCCCTTTGTAACAATGTGAATGGGCTTGAAAGACATTCATTGTGCTATGAGGTAATCCAGACACAGAAAGCAAAGACCTGTTTCATCTCATGTGTATATGAAATACAAAAAGGAAAAGTGAACAGAATAATGCAGTGGTTACCATGAATCTTAGGGTGGAGGTCAGAAAGCAAAGGACCGTTGATAATGTTGCACAAACTTGGAGTGGTATAGGATATCCAAAGTCAGAAGTCTAATTTACAGCCTAAACCTTACCATTACTCATTTTATATTTCTTATAAAAAATTTCCTAAGAACATAGGTCTTAGATGCCTTTGAGACCTACATACAGAAAGGTAACAATGAGAGGATGATGGATAAGTTAATCTGTCTAAACACAGTAATGATGTCACTGTAAATATATACAGAAGAACAGTATGTTATACAACTTAAATGCATCCAATAAATAAGAAAGAGAAGAAAGGTACCTGTCAGAATCAGTGAATTGTGTATCTGTAAGAGCAGCCTGGCAGCTCAGCTGCGAAGAAATGCTTTCACATCTGTGTCCAGACTTTCCTTTCTCTGTACGTGCTGCTGCTATTCAGTGGAGACAACCATTGCCTCAGGAAGAACCAGGGTTGCTAGAGGAGGGAAGCAGAGAAGCAAAGTGTCACTGTTCGCTATTTGACTTCCAAAATAGTCACTTGAAGCCTGTTTCAAAGACAATGCTCTTGAAAGGCGTAGCGCTTAAGTGAGAACTGAAATGTTAAAGAGGTTAGAACAGTTGGAAAAGGATTTTAAGCCCTAAAGAAGAAGAGCATAAAATTCACTCACTAGGAACAGATCAGAAGAAACATAGATGAAAAGCTGAAACAAAATATTCACCAGAAGAAGAAAAAAAGAAAACCTAAGGAACTAAGGCTGCTCTGCCCAGGATGGGACAGAGAGAGAGTTCACTGAGCAGAGGCCACAGGGACCAGGAGGAAAAGCATGCCAGGTGGGGGGTGGGTGTGAATATGAAAACTCCTCCCCTTAGCTATTTAGCTCAAAGAAAATAAGACCATCATTTAGGCTGCTTTCTGTCCTCTCAGTGAGCATCCAGTTGGTCTGGTCACAGGACCCCTCATTCCTGTTGACAAGTCTGAGATCATCTGGTCCACTGATACCTAAACATAACATATCAACAACTTTGAAGAAGTATGTTAAGCAAGATGCCCAATTTCACGCAAGCCAATAGAAAATATTCCCTATTCACAATACCCTCTTCAGGATCCAAGCTTTCTGGAGACCCTACAAGATATATAGGAGCTCAATTCTTTGAGGAAACCTTTTAAGGAAGAAAGTACTCATCTATAGCTTAGTTGGGACTGATTAGAGTCAGTGTGCCCTTCTTCACACTGAACCAGATCAGAGTAAATGACTTTCATACCACAGTGTTGTGGACATGGACAAATCTAGATCCAACAACCAGTAAATCATAGAGGTCTATAACTGAATCATGGCATATATAAGAATATAATATAAATGCAGTGATTTTCCCCTTTTATTCTCAGCACTGATAAAGAATCAAAGCAATACTATGCACCAGGACTGGGAAATTCTAAATAACAAAGACTCAAAAATGATACCAATTCTGGTGCTTATTAAAGATCATTTCACAAACCATCTTGCTGTGCAAATTGAGAAGTTCAAGTTTGAACGGGCAAAACTGCCTGAGATCAAATCTAGAAGCCATTTCTTTCTGTTGCTTATTAAAAAAAAAAAAAAAAATCTCTGAATTTAGAAATTCCTGCATTATTTTTTTTCTGTTATCTTGTTTCATTGTCAACTATATAAATAGCTCAATTATAGCATTTGCATACTTTGTTAGTTCTAACTTGCCTCATTAAAGACAATAACTAATACAAACAAACCCTTTTGAATACATTCAGTGAAACTTTTTATATGCAGAACAGTACTCCTTTGGCGTAGGGGGTAAATGTCCTCCTGTTTCCTGTAAGCAGTCAAACTTTTACAGTTCCCACCTGCTTATTACATTGGTCTTGTATAATTGTTACCTTTTCAGTCCCTAACCTCACAGTTGTTCCCCTAAACACTATTCAGAATGATCTAACCTCTTTCAGATTAGGGTTTAATTGATGTATTTTTAAGCACAATCCATGTGGGACATCATATATAAATAGCTGGATGCCACTTTGCAAGATGTGAGGTGACTTTCTGTGTATATTTTCCTCATAAGTACATAGATATAAACTTCAAAAAAGAAAGTAGCATCTAGAGGCCAGGAACATAACGACCTGTTGGACATTAGCTGGGGAACAGGGATTCATATCCAAGATTGTGATGCAGTTTTTCCTATTAATCCTTCTGTGTTAATGTTCCTTCAGATAAGAAGCTGGTCTTGGAGAGTTAGAATTCACAGAAACTAAACTGAATCACAGGTAAACTTCTGGTTTGCAAGAATGAGCAGACCAATCATAATGCTGGCTATTGAATTATGTAGCACTGCAGCTAGTGGTATCTGGTAGACAACATTGAGTAGCCTCTCAGTATTTACAAAAAGATTAACCGGCAAGCCCTCAAAACCCACAAAAGTCAAGCAGGAAATTCACTGAGGCCAGAGAACTACACACACACATACACAGGGACATAGTACTCTATAGGGAGACCACTGTAGATAGATAGCATCAAGACAACACTCCCTGGTTTTTAAAGTTTATAGAAGAGAACTGACCCAGAACATTTGACACCTGAGGATTGTTCAGAAGAGAGATGCTGCCCCTTCTTTCCTCTTCATTGTCTCCTTGATAGACACTGAGTCAATTTAAGAAACCATCAAACCTAAAGGAATGAAATTTTCTAGCTAACCACACTGGCCAGAAACTTGAAGCAAATTCCTATTTTATGGTAGTAAAATCAGGAAGTAACAGAAGAGGGATTACTCATGGCACCATCTTCCTCAAGGGTGCATAGTTTATGAATTTATCTGTTGATACTTATCTCACACACAGCTGAACTCGCAAAATGTCAGAGAACTCCTTTATTCTCTTAGATTGCATTCTGGAATCGAAAGTGCCTATGTGATTATAAGTAAAGGAACCATATAGGGTTCCCAAGTCATTCTAGAACTGTAAAATCATAGTGACATTGTTTCAAATTCTCAGCATAGAGCTGATATCAACAAATCAAAGGGAGAAAACAACATTTCCTTTTCTATTAAAGTTACAAAGAACTTACAATGTTAAGAAACATTTTGAATTAGTGGCTGGGCTCCCCCAACTGGAAGTTTCAGGTATTGCCATTTATTCTTGCTGTCTGTCATTTAACCCAATGCTCGCAAATAAAACATTTAATATTTTTAAAACTCTGCATAAGAAAATAAGCCTCATTAGAAGATTTTAAAACACATTTTTCCATTCTTCTTGCTTCATTTACTGATTATATCATTGATTCATTTATCCTTTCATAAGTGTTTCCTTGGCAATTCTCTTCCCTGGTCTTTATGTTAAACTCAGTTGGAACACATAAGGGAGATTTTAGAAGTTTGATTTCTAATTATGAACGAGACTTTGACAAATTAAAGGGTGTTTCAATGAGGGACTCTGGGGACTGCACCTTGAGAACAACAGTTGAACTAATTACAGATGCAATTACAAACCAATTACGACATTTAATCGATTTATAAATATTTAGCTCAAAGAAGTAAAAACTATGAGACTGTAAGTGTCTTCCCATCTCAGAAGGCCTATCAGTCATCAGAGCACTGGGAAATAGTTTCATTACTCTGAAGAAGGGATTTTCAACTCAGGTACTTAATCATCAAGGGCAGAGACCCTTCTTATCACAGAGGACTCACCCACTGTGTGCTAATAAGATCCAGCACTGTCTGTGGATGTTGCCAAATATTCCCTGGGGCCAAAAGATTCAAACTGGAAGCCACTGTCATGAAATCTATGGCAATGGTTTCTGAATGAATTTCTTTTTTTTCTTTATTTTGTATTTATCAAAAAAACAGTAAAATGAATTTAAAATGCTGAAAAGTTAACAATAACTATAAAGAGGATAAGAATCATAAGCATGGCTTATCAAGGGTGATAATGCAAATAAGATTGCGACACATATATTTACTTTGTGTTCTGCTTTCCCTCTGAATTTTTTTTTCCATCCCTGTATATCCTTAATCAAGGTCCCTTCCCCCTCCCACCACATCAGGTCATTTTAGGGAGTTTCAGTTGGTGTATTCCATAGTGGCTTACTCCTTTTATTTCCGCCTAGATGAAGATTTCCTTTTTTAGAATTTCATGATTGTGTTCAGTAAAGTATTCTGTATGTTCCATATTTACCATTTCCAGCTCTCTCTATGTCCCTCAATAGCCCTCTCCCCTTCCCAATTTCATGAGGGTTTTTTTTTTGTCCTGTTTTTTTTTTTTTTACCTTTGTCCATATATGCCTGGATACAAGACCATCTTCTGGGACGTTAAAACTTCCCAATGGGCACATTCTTAGTCACAAGTGGTTGCCCCTCCAGCATGAGAGGAGCAATAACCCCCACCAGTAGCCCCTCAGGAAGAAGTGGAGATTGAAGATCATTGACGCTTTTTATGGTGGAATGGTGACTGGCTTGACCCTGTGCAGATCTTAAACAGTTAACTACAAATATTATGAATTCCTGAATGTACTACCTATGTCATATACAGAAACGGCCTTTCACCCTCCCTACCAGCTCTTACAATCTTTCTGCCCCCTCTTCTGAATTGTTCCCTGAGACTTGGGGATAGTGACAATAATATAGAAGCTCCCGGAAGAACTGGGTTCACAATCAGGGTAAGTCTCTAATTTACAGGACTTTGATCAGTTCTGACTCGCTGTTGACTGATGCCAACTTCATAAGGAAGCCTCAGGGATTTGTCAGTGCTAAGAGCTGAGCAGATGGTGGGAGTTTGGGTGGGTTCTCTTCTTTTTTAACTTCATATGAAATGAGAAATGCTCTTCACATATCACATTCAGGTCACTTTAAGGAAAATATTGTGCTTCAGGGTCAACATCTGAGCACAAGTGCAATTGTGAGACACAGATTTAACAAGTTGCTTTTCCTGGAGAACCTGAAAGGTGGTAACATCAGTGGAAACATTTGTGAAAAATAATCCTGAACCATGAGGAGATGCTGAGAGGGTTATTTTTAAGGTTTCTATAATTGTAATTTCTTGGGATAATTATATATGATTCTGTAACCCAAACAGAGAGAAAGCAGCCATCTAGAATATCATTAATTAATTAGCTACAAATTTGATCAGCTTTCTACTTGAGGAATTTTAAAACATTTATAGGACCACAATTAAAATTGTACTATTTATTTTTGTGCTGATCATCCAAGACGCCTAATCCTTTTTAGAATCTGTGATTAAAACCCATCTGCCTTCTTTTCATGTTATCCAAAAGCAGTAGAAACTCTTTTTTCTATATCAGAATGTATGCTGAAATTACAGAAAAAAAAAATCTGCTCCATGATTACTTGATGAGGATTTGGGTAGCCATAGTATGAGCACCTCTCATATAGATATCATATATATTTCTGTTATTCATTATAGAAATTTTTCAGAACATTGTTATTTATGTTCATACATCTTCCAAATTAAAAAAATATTTTTTTATTTATTTGCCAGTGCCTTTGACTTTTTTTCATAAAATAAAACTGTTTTCACTTGTTTTAATTTTATTCACTCTTTATGAGATGTGTGTATGAGCACACGTTAGTATTTGTTGAAGCCTACGGTCAACACAAGATGTCTTTCCCAATAACTTTCTCAATTTCCTTTCTGAGCATTACTTGACTAAGCCAGGACACCCTGATTTGTAATCCTCCTGTTTCTACCTCCCACGTGTTGCTATTACATGGGTGTGCCACCCACCATGTACATGGCTTTTTAAAAAATTTTTTTTTAGGTCCTAGGAATCCAAATTCTGGTGAGTGTAACAAGTACTTTGCTGTTTGAGATATCTCCCAGCCCCCATTTGTTTATTTCTTTAATTATTCTTACCCCAACACTACTTCTGAGGAATGTAAGAACTGAGAAGTCTTCCAGAATTTCTTCACTGCCACCCAACTCAGAGAGGTCAGGGAGAAAGAACAAAGGGATAAGGACATTTCTGAGGTATATATTCACTGGATTATAAACACAGTTGAACAGGCTTTTGAAAAATTTCCAAAATTATCTAGAAATGAACCATTTTAAAACTGATAATTAGAAGATTATCTGCAGGCTAGTATTTTATTTTATTAATTTTAAGCCCCAGGGAGTTTTTGAATGGTTGAGTAGACCTATTAGTGAGTTCTCTAATGTCTTGGCTATTGGATTTCTTTTTTACTTAAAGATACAGTGGAGAAATCCTTGACCAGACAGACCTATATGAGTTTTCTCAAATGTTTCTAAGCCACAAACATCCCTATATGAACTTGGCCTTCTGTAAGTCAAAAATAACTATTCTTGGAAAATATGGATAAAGTCTATGGTTTTCTTGTGGTGTCCTTGACATCACTGAGTCCTACAGCATGAACTGGCACTTGTGTTTATAATCTCAGCCATTCTGATAGGTGTAAGATGAAATCTCACTATCGTTTTGAATTGCATTCCCCAAATGACTAAGGATATTGAAGATTTAAGTAATTCTCAGACACTTGAGATTCTTCTGTTGAAAATTATATGTTTGGATTTGAATTACATTTTTAAATGGGCTTCTTTGGTTTTTTGATGTCTAGATTTTTTGTTTGTTTGTTTGTGTGTTTGGTTTTTTTTTACTTCTTTCTATATTTTACATATTAGTATTCTGCCAGAACAGATAAGTGATCCACCTGCCAACAGCACTACTCTTTTCCCTGAATTCTGCCTGCAGGACTTTTTCCAAGGCCCAGGCTATCCCATCTCATTGCTGGCCCCATTGCTGAACTCTGCCCCCATCCCCAATGAATTTCTACCACTCAGGGACTAGCCAAACCAGTCAGAATCACTGACTGACCTGCACACCTTCTGGCAAAATTTCACTTCTGAAATTGTATATCCAAAGCCCTTCCCACAACCCATACCACACTAGCTCCTTGCTTGATCCACTGCTGAACCTTGCCTCCAACCCAGTGCACTTCTACCATTCAGGCACAAGCCACATCTGAAGTCAATCAGACTCCAGATGCTCAAGTCCAGGCCACATCAGTCAGAAGAACAAAGATTCTGCTGTACCAAAGGCCAAGCTAACTAACAACCAGAAAACAAGCTCCTAACATGGACAGAGACTGCCAAATAGACCACAGGTCACTCCAGAAATCCAGACCACAAAGACTTTAAAACCAAAGAAGAAAGAGAAATCAAGGATCAAAACACCCATCCAACAAAGATAAACTCAAACTAGAACTAATCACTCCAAACCCAGGTGCCTAAACACCAGTATAAAACTACAGTCAATAGCAGCCAAAACAATATGGTATCACCAGAGCCCAGCTACCCTATGACAGTCAAACTTGAACATTTCAATGCAGACAAAGCAAAAGAAAATTACCTTAAAAGAACATTATGAAGATGATTCCAGTCCCTAAAGAAGATAAAAAAAAAAATCTGTCTTAAAGAAAATGAGAAAAATGCAATTAAAAAATTAGAGGAAATCAATAAATTCCTTAAATAATTCCAGGAAAACCATGGGGAAAAACAAATAGATTAAAAAAATTATTCATAAAGTGAAAAAAAGAAATAGAAGCAATAAAGAAAACACAAACAGGGAATTTAGGAAATTGAAAGTCTGAGTAAATGAACAAGAACTATAGATTCAAGCATCACCAGAGATGAAAGAGAGAATCTCAAGTATTAAACACAAAGTAGATAACATATATCTATCAGTCAAAGAAAATGTTAAATAAACTTAAAAATTCCTAACATAGAACATCTAGAAAATCTAGGAAACCATGAAAAGACTAAATCTAAAAAAAATAGTAATTATTAGAAGGAAATTAATCTCAGGACAAAATCCTGAAAATATCAACAAAATGATAGAAAAATATTTCTCTAACCTAAAGAAGGACATGCCTAAAAAGATACAGAAGCTTACAGAACAGCAAATATTGGATCAGAAAAGAAAGTCCCCTTTTCCCATAATAATCAAAATACTAAACATGCAGAATAAAGAAGAAATATTAAGCTTCAAGGGGAAAAGGCCAAGTACATATAAAGGCAGACTTATAAGAATTATACACAGCTTCTCAATGGAGATTCTAAAAGCCAGAGGAGACTGGATAGATATGATACAGACTCTAAGAGACCACAGATGTCAATCCAGACATATAACCAGCAAAATTTTCCATCACCATAGATGTAGTAAATAAGATATTTCATGACAAAGTTAAATTTAAACAATATCTACACACAAATCCAGCCCTATATATGGTACTAGAAGAAAAACTCCAACCCAAGGAAGCTAACTTTTCTAAGTTGTTTATCTGGGTATTCTGTTACACCAACAGAAAACAGACTGAAAGAATTTCATTCCTTCTGAACAGAAACTATTACTCCTATTATACAGATTTTCTAAAAGATTGTGTAACTGGGAATTCATGAATACAAACATCTGCTTACATGCCTCTGCTCTTAAACATGTTATGTAAGGAGGAGGCTTGCTATGTGCTAGAACCAGTATACAGTTACAAGAAAGTTGAAGGGTGTTCAGTTTCAGTTGACAAAGAGCTAATGATTCAACAGAATATGGCTCAGCCCATGGGAAATACTCTGAAGAAAACTGAACAATATTAATTTTGTTGTGAAGACGAATTCTTTATCACTGTGACAGAAACAAGACCTTTTTCTAAATATGCTTCACACTATATACTAAGAGGAACTGACTACCACAAGCAGACTTCTTCTAAGCCACACATCAGTTATCAAAGACTTTTTTTCCCCCTACCCAAAGGTTCTCAACCAAGCATCCCCAAGCTCAGTCACACCAGTGATGTGCAAATCCAAAGGTTGGAGAGGGACAATAGTTATTAGTGTTTAGGCAGAGCTTCAAAGCATAAATTCACATGTTTGCCCTCATGCAAAAAATAATTTTAAAAAAGTAGTCAAAGCAAAAACAGAAAGACAATTTTGCACTGGGGCCAGGAGACAAGAAACTCTGTATACCATCAGGTTTCAACACAGAATTTTGATAAATCCAATGTTCAAATTAAATCTGGTCTTTCATAGTAAAGAATTATTTATGTGAAGAGACAAGGGTATGTGTTTAATGTAAGCATATCAGCATGGCTTATAACTTTTAAAGACATATCCTTTAGTCCTGTATTCATATTCTTGCCATGGGTCCTGGCACAAGCCTAGACTAACTATGTCCCTTCTCCTACTTAAGGAGAAAATTAAGTAGGAGAAAGCAAGCAAGCACATTAAAGAAAAAATTTGACTTTAGCCACCAAACTTCTGAGTGACTCCACGGAGGATTCTGTTAGTAATGTCTCATCAAAAGCCAGGTGATGGTGACTTCCTATAGTCTCAAAGCTCAGCTATAACTTGAGAGTAAGTGGGTAGGAGAGATATTACCTGATGTTGTGTGAGAATTGACATTTACATGATGCTTTGCTGTTTGATTCAATTGAAACAGCTGTTTCATTGATTTGCTTCGGTGTTCATTAACTTGACATATCCGATTATGGTGTGCTGTCTACATGAAAAACCAGATGATTTAATCAAATTTTGTGCA
The DNA here is from genome assembly GCA_004025045.1 of Sigmodon hispidus. Lineage (NCBI taxonomy): Eukaryota > Metazoa > Chordata > Mammalia > Rodentia > Cricetidae > Sigmodon > Sigmodon hispidus. The sequence goes on along the minus strand of PVIH01007229.1, from coordinate 2,210 downwards.
ATAAGCAGACAATTCACTTTAAAAGAGAAGTCACTTCACTTTGTTTTACATGTAAGGTTTCTTTATTACTTTTTCACAGGAAATATAGGTCCTTTTTTAAATTATTTTTTTATTTTTTATTATGAATGAAGTCATAATTTTTATCAATGTATACCCTTGTTCAAACTCCCTTCCCCCTCCCGACCCTTCCAGTCACTCTCTCTTCTCCCAATATACTTATCTCCTTCCCAGCAAGGGCAAAAGGTCCCAAGGTACCAAAATGTCTTAGTTGAGCTTTCCTCACCCCAACATCAAGACTGGGTGAGGTATTCCTCTGGAGGGAGTGGGATCCAAGGTGCCACTCCAAGGTATTTCAGATCTCAAGGTGTTCAGTGGTTGTGGTTTGCAGCTTGGACATGCTTTGCTTTTTGCTTTTTTGTGAAAAGTTCATTAATGAGTAAGTACATCCCCTGCTTATCTTTCTGGGCTTGTGATACTTCTCTCAGCAAGATATGCTCCATATCCATCCATTTGTCTGCAAATTTTAGGGTATCATTTTTTCTTACTGCTGAGTAGTACTCCATTGTGTAGTTGTACCACAGTTTGTTAATCTATTCTTCAGTTCAGGGACTTCTAGGTTGCTTCCAGGTTCTTGCTATTACAAATAATGCTGCGATGAACATAGTTGAGATAATGTATTTGGAGTGGAAATGTTGAACTTTAGGGTATATGCCCAGTAGTGGTATTGATCAATCCTTGGGGAGATTGATTCCCAGTTTTCTGAAAAATTGCCATACTGCATTCCAGAGTGGCTGAACAAGTTTACACTCCCACCAACAATTGAGGAGTGTTCCCCTTGTTCTGCACCCTCTCCAGCACAGGCTGTCAACTGTGTCTTTTATCATAGCCAAGCTGACAGGTGTAAGGTGGTATCTCAAAGTTGTTTTGATTTGCATTTCTCTGATGGCTAAAGATGTTAAACACTTTTCTGAGTGTCTTTCAACCATTTGTAATTCTTCTGCTGGAAATTCCCTTTTTAGTTCTGAATCTAATTTTTTGATTGGGTTATTCAAGGTTTTGGGCTCTAGATTCTTGAGTTCTCTATATATAATAGAGATCAGTTCTCTGTCACTTGTAGGGTTGGTGAAAATCTTTTCCCATTCTGTAGGCTGTTGTTTTGTCTTATTGACTGTGTCCTTGGCTTTATAGAAACTTCTCAGTATCAGGAGATCCCACGTACTGATTGTTGTTCTTACTGTCTTTGCTACTCGTATTATATTTAGGAAGTGGTTACCTGTGCCAATTTGTTGGAGGGGATTTCCCACTTCCTTTTCTATCAAATTCAGTGTAGCTGGGTGTAGGTTGAGGTCTGTGGTACACTTGGATTTGAGTTTTGTGCAGGGTGACAGGCTTGGAACTATTTGCATTTTTCTACACACTACCATCCAGCTATGCCAACACCATTTGCTGAAGGTACTATCTCTTTTCCCTTGAATATTTTGGGCCTCTTTGTCAAAGATCAGTTGTTCATAGGTTTTTGGGTTAATATCCAGATCCTCAATTCTATTCCATTGATCCACAAGTCTGTTTTTATGCCAGGACCAGGCTGTTTTTATTACTGTAGCTCTATAGTATAACTTGAAGTCTGGGATCGTGATACCTCCTGAAGTTCTTTTGTTAAGTAAAATTGTTTTGGCAATCATGGCTTTCCTGTTATTTCAAATGAAATTGAGTATTGTTCTTTTTTTTTTTTTTTTTTTTAGTGTAGGTTTTGTGTTGATGATTCTTTTTTTTTAAACTGTTTATATGTTGATTTATTAAATACAGATTTATTAACATGGAAGAAAAAGTATATCTTTGCTTTCAATAAAAAATGTACACACTTACTGTTATGTACAATATATCAAATGTTCTAAGAACTTTGTATGAAAGGCCTTATTTAACCCTCATCAGCATCCTTGAAGTGAGCATTTGTATGCTTCTATTTTCTTTTTTTTTTCTTTTTTTTTTCCTTCTTTATTTTGTATTTATCAAAAAAAAACACAGTAAAAAGAATTTAAAATGTGGAAGAGTTAACAATAACTATACAGAGGATAAGAATGATAAGCATGGCTTATCAAGGGTGGAAATACAAATAAGATTGCTACACATATATTTTCTTTGTGTTCATCTTTCCCTCTGAATTTTTTTTCCATCCCTGTATATCCTTATTCAAGGTCTCTTCCCCCTCC
>PVIH01007228.1:0-102534 GCA_004025045.1 Sigmodon hispidus | reverse complement strand
AAGTCTGAGGGTGTCATTGCCCCTCCTCAGGGACTGGAGAAAGTCTGAGGGTGTCATTGTCCCTCCTCAGGGACTGGAGACAGTCTGAGGGTGTCATTGCCCCTCGGGGACTAGAGAAAGTCTGAGGGTGTCACTGCCTCTCCTCAGGGACTGGAGACAGTCTGAGGGTGTCATTGCCCCTCCTCAGGGACTGGAGAAAGTCTGAGGGTGTCATTGCCCCTCGGGGACTGGAGAAAGTCTGAGGGTGTCATTGCCCCTTCCTCGGAGACTAGAGAAAGTCTGAGGGTGTCATTGCCTCTCGGGGACTAGAGAAAGTCTCTGAGGTGTGTCAAGAATAATCCAGTCTTTTCAACACTGGGATCACATGGCAGCCAACTTATACATGAAACCTTCTGAGATACCAAAGCTAAACGACCTTCCAAATGTGGGCTGCCATAATCAAGACTTGAAATGTCTCAACAGAAGCTGGGTATGATGGTGCAGGCCTGTAATTCCAGCACAAACATCACAAGTTCAAGGCCAGCCTAGGCTACAAAGAGAAACCTGGTCTTGAAAACTGGGAATGAAGCTCAGCAGCAGTGTTTACTTTGGCCCTATTTCATCTTCTAAACTGCTAAACAAATGAGCTGATAAACTGCCAAAAAGTTCTTTTCCAGAGAATGAAGGTGAGTCTCTTGAAAGCTAACCTCTTTTCTAAGAAAATAAATTGATTATTTCTGAAAGCTAAACCATGTAGAATATAAATTTGAGGTCTAAGGAAATCATGAAAATCCAGGATGCTGCCTTTAGCTCTCTCTCTACAGTCTCTACAGTATTGCACTGCTCATATGCTTTAAACAAGATGAGGTGGGATTCCATCCAAGGGATCCCAGCTTAAAAGCACTGGCTAACAGATGTGTATGTTTTTCACTCTTTCGTTTTAGCTGGCCTCTCCAATAACCTACTAGCCACCATGCCAGCTGTTATCAGCTGTTGTAAGTGCTTTTCCATGGTGCTGGTGCTGACCCAGGACTACGTGCATACCAGTCAGGTGCTCAGTTCCCTGAACTACATACATCCTCAGACACTCTTTCTTTTTGAGACAGGATTTAACTAAGTTGCCCGGGCTGGCCTTAAACTCTGAAAACCAGGTAAGCCTTGAATCTGTAATACTCTTGCCTCAGCCTGAGTGGCTGGGATTACACTGAGACCTGCCTTAGGCATGCTTTTTCTACCATTCTCAATTCATCTCCAGTCCAGACATCCTGTGAAGCATTGATACACATTTTAGGGGAGAGGTGATCACATCTCCTACTGATGCAACTGAGAACTCCTGGAGACAAAGAAGTGTGTCTGCAGAGACCAGCTGACTCATTAGAATGGAATCCTGTGGAGACTGGAATGTCATAGATCCAGAAGCTAATCACCTACCTGTGCCAGCATCCTGAGACTCATAGATAAAAACTTTTCAAAATCTGTTAACTTGGCAGATCTCGTTTCCAGTAATCCTAAAGCTAAGAGTGTCATCAGACAGCATCCTGGGCCTATAGAAAAGCTCCTCATCCTGCTGTGACCACCTCTCTGAGGAACCACCAATGTCCTCATCCTAGTGACCACCTCTCTGAGGTACCACCAATGTCCTGCTGTGATCACATCTCTGAGGTACCACCAATATGTTTTAGACTTGTTTTGATTTATGGCTTTCTTTGTCCTCTAAACCGTAAAAGAAGATTGTTTCCATGCTGGAATATGGAACTTGGGGCAACTTAAGCCTGTGTCTTCAGGCAATAGTCCCCATAAATGGCTCCAGAAAGAACCATCTCTTATCTCTTTTAGAATGAGAGCTGTGGTTCTGTGTTGACCCTGGCATCTAGATTCTTCTGGGCTGTCACAACCAGACACACAAACCTAAAGAGACTCTAGGTTCAGCCACCTGTGTCTTTCCATCTCGCTCTGCTCTTGTTTTTTCCAACCACTCACCCTTTTCTACTCTGTCTAGATTGGGAATCTCCCATACAAATTTCCTACAGGGGTTTCTCATCTTCCGTCCAGGTATCCAGCACTTTATGGATTTATAATAAAGAATAACAATTTTTAAATTTTTTATTTTATGTACACTGGTGGTTTTGCTTGCTCACACCTTGAGTGTGAGGGTGTCAGATCCCCTAGATCTGTAGTTACAGACAGTTGTGAGCTGTCACGTGGGTGCACAGAATAGTACCAGGTCCTCTGGAAGAGCAGCCAGTGTTCTTAAACACTGAGCTATGTCTCCAGCTCCCCACAACTATTTTCTTTTTCTTTCTTTGAGATCTGGTTTGAGTATAAGACCTGACGCTATAGCCCAGCAAAGGCAGTGCTTGTCCTCATTCACTCCCTAGTCAAAATTCCTTTTAGACTAAGGTAAAGGCAGTAGGTGGAGAACTGTGTTATGATGACAGTAGACATTTGCTGGGCTGCTGTTTATAGTGGCCTTTGTGCCAGGACCTACACTCAGAGTTTTCAATTTACTTTCTCCTTGGGGTTGGGAATTAAAATAGTGTCTTACTGTGTAGCCCAGCCTGGCATTGAGCTCTAGACAATCTTCACATCTCACTCCCAAGAGCTGGAATTATAGGTCCAGGTCACCGTACCAACTAGGGGTTCTTCCTTAATTTGCCCTAGCTTTGAGACGTTCAGCATCCACTTACAACACTGGGAAATGGAGAGAGGGGGGGAAGGAGAGAGAGGCTGGGCCGGGAACTGCAGGACCATGCCTGCACAGGTTCCTAGTCAGCTTCCTGCTCTTAACATCTCACATTGTCTCCAGGCTCCCTGGTGAAAGTGTGTGTGCGCCACAGCACAGTGACACAATGAAACAGGCCCAAAAACGGGGCTGGGACTGTGGGAACAGTCAGCACTCTCCAGTGAGAAAGAACTGTCCACAGCAGCCCCTCACACTCATGTAGCCGGACTGGCAGAAATGAACACATTCTAAAGACACATTTTTGTCTCTCAATCGACCACTTAAACAATGAACCCCAAAGAAACAGGAATTTCCCCAGGAATCTCATGCAGGGAAGAAAAAAGAGGGCAGAGAGTGATGGGCAAGGTGGTGAGGCCACACCTTGATCAGAACAGATTAAACGCTGTCTTAGTTTGCTTCCTGCTGTTGTGGTTATAGCCATGAGCAAAAGTGCTTTGTTACAGCTTACAGTCTTTCACTGGGGAAGGTGGGGCAGGGAGCAGAGACCATGGAGGATGCTGCTTATTGGCTTGCTCCCCATGGTCTGCTCAGCTAGTTTCTTACATATCTCAGGAGCAGCATGCTCAGCAATGGTACCACCCAGTTGGCTGAGCCCTTCCACATCATCATCATCAAGGAAGTGCCTCCGTAGGTTTACCTACAGGCCAATCTGACAGGGGCAGCTTTCCTCAGCTGAGGTTCCTTCTTCTCAGGTGACTTTGATGAGATGACAAAAACCAAAACAACACAAATGTTAAACTTCAGTCTTTCTTCAGGACCAAAAAGATGGACTTGTGGAGTCATTTGATCTGACTGGCCCTCGCTCCAATGTGGTCACACTGAATAAATCCCTCTCCCATTTCACTATAACCGGGCTGTTGTCATTGTCTTATTGATGACATGTGGCCAAAGCTGGCCTGGGGCAGAGACTGTGAGCAGAGTCCAGGAGGTTAGCGGCTAGCCTGAGAGGGCAGTGCCTGCCATAAAACAGGGTCAACTGGAAGCTACTAGGAACTGCTCCTTTCGTGGGGGGATCAGGTCACAGCCGCCTGCTGCAGCCTCTCTCAGAACTTCAGTGACGGAAATGGCAAAACCCAGAGGACAAGCCACGTGAGACTCTGTAACCCTCTAATGGACTTCAGGAGCCAGCAGTCTTGGAGAAATGTCACTCTGTCATTTCTCCAAGGAAGTTTACAAGTTCTAGCTACGGTCAGATATCTTATGTCTGAAGGCTACCAGTGGCCTTCACAAATATACACAAATATATTGAGTATACCTTAAGGAAATGTACCCTCCTCCCCAATAAGCCACTCACCAGCAAGGTATAGTCCTCCCTTTGTGGAATGCAATCAGTCCTCCCCCAAGCCCAGGAATTAGAGAAAGGCTGCCTGCATGTACATATACTGTGGTGAGCTCCACTGTGACACTGACGGACGGAAAAGCTCCTCCTTCCCCGACTCTGTAGCATGGGCAGAAATCTCCTCAGAGAGGCTGCCATGCTGTTCACCCATGGCATGTATGTCTATGGAGTTACTAACTATCCAATGACGTTCTCATCCCAAAGATGAACTGTGTCATCTTGAACTCCAAATCCACTCCCTTTCAGGCACCTGCCCAGGAATAAGGAGGCCCAAATGGCAGAGAAGACGGCATGCAGCTGGCCTCAGGGAGGTGCTGACTATCGGTCAGAGTGGGTGTTCAATGGAGCCTCCTCAGAGGACCAAGCCTGCTGCGAACCTGTCCCCAGCTGGATACTATGCCAGCAACAGACTCACAGAGTAGAAGTTCTCAGTGTTTCATCTTTCAACCACCAGCAGCAATCCAGGCATTTAACAGGGCATTAGAAATACAAATTCTCGGGACCAGTCTCAGAGATACTGTTAGAGACTGAATATTTTGTGTCCTAACTAAATTTACCCTAAGTGCAGAGATGGGCCTCTAAGGAAGAGATTACTGTTAAATAAGGTCACAAGAGTAGCTCCCTGATCCATTAGGCTTAATGTCTTAAGGGACACCAGAGGGCCCATAAGCAATACTCGGAGTGAGTGGCTGTCTACAAGACAGATCAGAGACGTGAACAGAAACCAGCTGAGGGGAACCCTGAATCCCATCTATGACATTTTCTTATTAGTAGTCTGGGCTGAAATTACACCTCCAGGGTGGGTCCCAAATATCAATTCTTAAGAAACTCTGCATGTGACTTAGACAAAAGTCATTCTTGAGAAATTCTACTCTAGTCAGGGGCCAAGACTGGCTTAAGACATCCATGTGTCATGGCTGGAGAAAATCCAGGGAATCTTAGAAGGAAAACAGCCATTTCAAAGACATGGGACTTGGACTGAGATGTGGCATCATGGTTATCACTTCTCAAACATCCTGCAGTATAAGAGTGAAACCTCAAACAAGAGACTCTAATTGTGAAAACAGAATTTACCTTAATTGCTCACTGAGCAGAGAGCTCTTGTTCATTGCTTCCAAGGATGGCTTACAGGAGGTGATCAGATTCTACCTCTGAAAACCACGTGGCTCTTATTATTACAGTATTATAAACATGCCTCTTTATATCAATTGTGTTTACAGTGATATGCAAATTAACCAAAGGTGACTCTCAGGAGTCTGACATATACAAGGATATGTTTTGTTCTTGTAGAAAGAGATGTGGCATCTACCCAGCCTGGGGGCAGGGTATAGAGAATCAAGAAGGACCTCACAGGGTTTACCCAGGTGAACCCCCTTTCAGAAGAAAGGCACAGCTGGGCACCAGGCTCACATTCAGCTGGAGCAAGCCCTGAAACAATCTCTCCCTAGACCAAAGCAGCAACTAGGCAGTGTCACACTTACTTCCAGGACTGTCCATTGTTCTACAACAATAGCGTCATAGCCCTGTGGGGCTTGGCTATCTTCTGTAGAAACAGCTTCAAAGATGAAAACTCCATCTGTCAGGCCATAGAAGGAGTCTGTGGAAAGAACAACAAAATGATGGGGGGAAGCTGAGCTGTCTGTGGCAGAAGTCTTAAAAACAGCAAGAATTTTCACTGCATTCATTAATAATCCCAATCAGAACATCTTTTCAGAATGTTAATTAAAGATGGTATGTATACACAGCCGCAGAGTCTAGCCCCATCAGAATGAATGAGACTAATTTACCTCACACTTTTGAATAATATCCTTGATTTTATGAGCCCAAATTTCATCATCGGCAATCACCATCAGATTCACGAGCTTACCTTCCTGTCGTACTCCGGTGTCAGGGTGTGCTGGAAAGAAATATCCAAGGCAAAATACAGATTTTAGACAAAAACTATCTTTAAGTGAAGCAATTTTTGAAAAGCAGGATAGATTCAACATGCCAAATCTAAGCTTGTCAGCTGTGCTCTGGATGTGTTAATTCTGGGGTATGTGGGATGCTGTGTGGTTGATGTACCAAGAATGTTTCTGGCAGCCTTTTCAAGAGCTGGGGTTTGGAAAGGAGCTTCTCAAGTTATTTATCACTGAAAAGTTTCCTGGGCACTGTCAGTCAAGAGAGTGGCTCCTGTATATTGTATAGTTCACCAAGCCTACTCAGGATGGTCAGCACTATTGGAGAATGTCTTAGTGATGTGGGGCCAGGTAGAATATGTGCCTGTCTTCTTTTGGGGTGTGGTGCAGTTTGTCTTGGATTCATTTAGACAAAGACTATGAGAAAGACAAATTTAGATGTTGGTGACCCAATTCCAAGCAAGGATCTCATTTGGTGACTTGTCTATTCATTGGAAAAACAGTCTATTCTGCAAACACTGCTCAGTTTGAATGCACCCCTGAAGCTCTAACCCCCAGCTCAGCACCCAGCACCCAACTTTTATGTACATTCTGGGAATCTGAGATCAGGGCCTCATATTTGCATAACAAGACCTTTACCCACCAAACTTTATCTAGCACCCTCTTGAGTTTTTTGCTTTATTTTTAATTTTTCAAATAATGATTACAGAGAAATACTCTTGAGAGCATTCATCACTGTTATGATAGACTACAGGCTAAAAGAAATGACATGGTGTCAGGGTGGGCTTTCGGGAGTAGCCACTTTGGACCTAGTTTAATTGCTCTCTAGGATGTTGTGCATCTAAAATTCTGCTAAATACGATCTGTGTTTCTCTGTCCCCACACCTCTGCAGGCTCTGAACATTTCTTTTTCAAAATTTGCCAATCTGATAAACAAAAATATTTTTTAACATTTACTAGCTAGAGAGAATTGGGTCTAGTTTGTGTCCTTTGTTCATTTTTGTTTGGATTTTAGATTTTTAGGTATTTATACAATTTTTGTACATGAAGAATAGTAAGGATAGCCTTTTATTTATTTTTATTGTTGTTAGTAACCTTCTCCTATTGATGTCTGTAGCGGGAAACCAGAAGCTACCCAGGTAAGCTCTGATTACATCGGAGTATTGGAGCCAGGCAGGACATGGTCAACTGGAAAGAGCGCTAGAAGTAAAGCCCCCCAGAAGAAGAAAGAGGCCGGGCCCCCTTCTTCTGAACCTGTGGTGTGGTGAGGAAGGACCACTCGGTTGGAAACCCTCCTGCGCACTAAATGCAAGTGGGTCCTGGGGGTTCTTGCTGGGCAGCCAGCCAGTCAAAAGGGCAAGGTCTGGTTCAAAAAGTGGGGAGACCGTAGAAGCAGACAATGTAGTCAACCACCTGCACATACTCGCATATATTCTCTTCCATATACTCTCTCCCTCCCCCTCCTTTCTCTCTCTCTCTCCCTCACACAAATAATCAAAAGTCATCACAGAAAAATAGTTAAATGACTACATTCTATATTATCCTAAAAATACCATGGGATTTAATGAGAGAATACTTAGGAAACAATATTATGCAGAAAAAAATACAGATACAAAGTACAATTTGGGGTAACTATAACTGTAAATTTTTTAAATTATTTGCATGTCTATGTATACATGTGTATGTGTGGGTGATCACAGAAGCTCAAAGGGTGTGGGATCCTTTGGTGTTTGAGTTATAGGCATTTGTGAGTCACCTGATGTGGGTACTGGGATCCCAATACAGGTCTTCACCATACATCAATAACTGCTCTTGACTGCTCAACTCCAGTCCCAATGCTGTGAAGTATGTAAGATACCAAAAGTGGTCATGAGTGATGGAATTAAGTATAATTAAAATATTATTTTCAGTCCTCTTCCAAAACTAATAAAAAGTAACATGGCTAAGCAGATAACACAGAAGAAAGAACTTCCTTTTCGTCTCCTATGTGGCTCTTAAAGGCAGAACTAGGTTGAGAATTTTGGAAAGAGTAGAGGTGCAACACAATCAAACTAACCTTCCTGAGTGAAGTGTAGAAATAAAAGACGACCTCAGGGTTTCTAAACAAACTAACAAGAAAAAAGCCAAGCATGCCCAAGCTGCAAACCACAACCATTGAACAGCTTGGGATCAGAAACACCCTGGACTGACCCTTCAGATCCCACTCCCCCTATAGGAACACCTGACTCACTCTTGAGGGAGGGGGGACAAAACTGGATTTGCCAGGAGTGGAGACTGAACTAAGCAATATTGGGTCAGTGGGACCATAGGACTGTCTGCTGCCTGCTCAGGGAGGGGATGGGGAGGTGTGGAGAAGAAAAAATGACCTGATATGGCGGGAGGGGGAAGGGACCTTGAATAAAGATATACAGGGATGGAAAAAAAAATTCAGAGGGAAAGCTGAACACAAAGTAAATATATGTGTAGCAAACTATTTGCATTATCACCCTTGATAAGTCATGCTTATGATTTTTATCTTCTTCATAGTTATTGTTAACTTCTCAGCATTTTAAATTCAATTTACTGTTTTTCTTGATAAATACAAAATAAATAAAGAAGGGCAACACTGGGATTATTCGCCACTCCAGGTCAGGTCTCACGTTCTGAAGTTGTTGACCAATAAATAATAGATTCCAAAAAAAAAAAAAGACGACCTCAGGAGGGCAAGTGGAAACTCCCGTGCTCACCAGCCCCTCCTTCATTCTGATGTCTGTTGAATACCATAGTAGGCCGGGCTTCATGAACAGCAGAACACAGTCCCTGCAACCTTAGAGCTTACGATGGCGGGAAGGCAGTGACAGAATGCATGTCAGAACTGACACACAGACATACAAAGTAGGGTGGCAGAATGTCATGGAGGTGGCTATTTATGAAAAGCATATTTAAATGGGAGCTCCCATCAATCAGGGGTTGCCTGGGTCAGGTTGGCCTGTGGGTGTTAGGGTGGTAGCTTGATTACTCTGAGATGGGAAAAGCTGGATACTGTGGGTGGCATTATTCCCTAGGCAGGGAATGAATGCTGAAGCATGTGAGGATGCAGACAGTGATCTGAGCCCGCGCGCGCGCGTGCACACACACACACACACACACACACACACACACATTGATTCCCTGTTCTCTGCTCGTACAGTAGAGGCATGTGAGTGATGTGAGTGCTGCTGAGTCCCTGCCATCCTGACCCCCGTGATGAAGTGTAACCTGGGATGGAGACATCCAGACCGACATGACAAGCAAGCAGGTGCTGTGGATTTGTAGGGTTTTGAGTTCCTGGCAGAAAGGGGACAGCCTGTAGACAAATGCAGGGGGGGTAGGTGCCAATGGCAGATGAACTGGGACTCAGGTGACTGGTGGGAAAGGAACAACAGTAAGAAGATGCCTCCAAGATAATAGCAGGTAAGATGCAGAGTCTGAGACCATGTGTGGGGTTGAACTTGACCTCCTATGTCTCTGTTACCACCTGAAAGGACAAGCCCCATGTAGTCAGCTGGAACCAACTCACTGACAAACTATGGGTGAGTTTGGCGGGGATCACAACAGAGCTCCAGCCAATCAGACAGGTCCGGTGAAATAAATGGCTACTCTGAAGCCAATGAGTTCAGGAATGGTTTGTTACATGTTATTACTATGGCAATAACTAACTGATTAACAATGCTCAACCTAGATAAAGTAACATGAAACCAGTGTAGTTGTTCAACTTGGGGTCAGTCCTTATCTTGGATAACAAAGATGCTTAAAAGTTCAATTAAATGATGATTATGAGAGTGACTCCTGGAGCACTAGCAGCCTTGACCACATCCCAGTTTTCATTAAGTTCCCCAAGTGAGATAGCTACATACTTTGGCTTCCCATCTATTTCTGAGTCTAGGAATCTACCATGCAACAGCCTCAGCAGGCTCACAGCTCTTCAGTGCCTTGTGAGAGTGTCCCCTGAGTGTTAGTTCGTTGGTCTCCAAAGGACATGCAGTGCAGATGACCAGGGAGAAGTGCCCTTCACACTTCCAGCCTCAAGTGTACCTTGCATCCCAGGATGGTCAAAAGTTTGGTTCAGTTCAGTAATGCTGCCAGGGTGAGCTCCTGCCACTGGAGAGCTACCCAAGATGCTGCAGATAAAGTTTCCCCAGTTCTGATCTATTGTGTTCAATACTGGAAGATACACAGTAGTTCCTCAAGGATCTAGAAAATGTCAGAAGTGACCTTCAGTTTCTACAGGGCCCATTTCTATAGAGTCAACCAACAGCATACAGAAAAACAAAACTCTGTGTTAGACAGGAGCATATAGTGGGATTATGGTATGTTGTAAATATTTGTCCCGTCTACTAGGTTAATAAAAATGCTGATTGGCTGAAGGCATCAGGAAGTGTGAGCGGAGCTACCAGACTGGGGAAATCTCAAAGCAGAGCAGACACATCACACAGACACCAGACAGATGCCAGAGTCACTGGAGTTTCCAGGAGATGCAGAGGAAAGAAGCTGAAATGCTGCTCTGAGAAAAGGTACTGAGCCACATGGCTGAACAAAATGGGTTGAGTTCAGATGAAGGAGTTAGCAAGCTATATGCCTGGGCCCTATGTCAATCAGAATAAAAATAATGCAAGTGTCTGTGTGATTCTGTGGGACTGCTGGACTGCCAGACTGTCAGACTGCCAGGCCCAGAAAGTTGGGGCCAGAAACCTAATACAACACGAGCACCCCTTTTCTTATCCATTATTCCCTAAGCAATATGGCATAACAAATCATTTATTCAGCATCTACACGAAATTAAATATTTTATGTCATTCTGTAGTGATTTAAAGTGTGCAGAAGGCTATATGTGGTCAGGCCATTTTATATAATGGGGATTAGCATCTGCAGACCTGAATATCTGAGTTCTTTGAACCAAACCCTTTGGATACTGAGGGATGAGAGCCATCCAACTTCCAAAGTCTCTACCTACATTTTCTTACTGGAAAATGCCCAGCCCTCTAAATGTACATGCTGAGCTGCAAGAACTAACATGCCCATTTCAACATGAACCGTATAATGGCTTTAGTCTGTCAACAGTGCAGTGAGGCAGAGCTGAGACCCCAAGGTAGAGGGGATGAATATGGGCCCTCCAGATGTCCTTCCCACCTATGTCTGGCTTACTCTTTCCATACCATTGCCATCTCCCCACCCCATGCCTGCTCTGCTTTGCTCTCCTGAGTACAGAAGGCTGAATGACCTGCTTGCCTATAACAAAGCAATTTCAGAATATCTGTCAAAGCCTGGTCATCTGTAACGGCAGATGTCAGTGAACTCCGGAGGACAGACAGCTGGGCTTTTAAGGAGCTGTTGTTTTGATGGACTGGTCCACTGTCTTCTCATTAACGTCGCTGCTCAGCCTCCCTGAAGTGTGCACCAACCTGATGTAAATGGTCCATTTCAGAGTAAAGACCCCGAAGTAAAAAGGTTAAACTTTCCTCCACCTATGGTAAGCATTCTGTCATCACTGTATTTTTTATTAAAGCTGCTTCCCTACAGTGAACAACAATCTATGTACTGGGGTATTACATAAATATTTGATGCTGGTCTTTTGGCTAAAGGTCACCTTAATATTATTCCAAGCTTGTGATTTACAAGAAGGGCATTGGAAAAATATGCCACATCATTTCAAGAGGCAAATTTTATGCTTAATTCTCTTCTGTAGACATTAAGTGTCAAGTTCACTTCCAAGCTCAGAGTGTGGTACTGGCTGGTAAAGTGTCGGAATGTGCGCAGCAGGGCAAGGGGCTAATCAACTTGTCCAGTCTCTGCAGGTTATAAGTGAATGTTATTCAATTGTTCTTTAACAAACTAAGGTGGGACTTGTGTGTCCACACTAAAGTGGACAATTGAGTTCTGTCAATCTACAGAGGGCCCCTAATCTCCACTGGAAGCTTTATCTTGACTCCAGGACTAAGCTCAGCCAATTCTATAACTAACTCAATAACCATAACTGCATGGCAGCCATGCTGTCATGCAATCTCTGAGAACATAATTGCTGTTTCCCCAAGCCCAGATCACCACTACTGCCTCTCTCACACTCTGCTACAGTGGCCCTGCCTACGTTCCTCGTTCTTCTGACATCTATGAAGGAATCACTTCTCTTCTGTCAGCAGGAATTAGACTGCAAGGTCAATGCCTTGGGCCAGGTGTGGAGGTGTTTTAATCTCTGTCCTGCTATGATGAAACACACCAAGAGTAGCTGAAGGGAGAGGGCTAATTTATTCTACCAGGGTGGGAAAGTCATAGCAATAGGACCCATGGGGAGATGCTCACATTGCATCCACACTCAGCAAGCAAAGAACAATGAGTGTCTGCCCAGTTCATTTTCTCTTCGTTTTAGACAGTCTAGGAAGAGCCTCAACCCAGTGATAGATGCCATTCATAAGGGTCAGGTATTTTTACCTCAGTGAACGTAATCATGGTAACCCCCCACAAGCACGCTCAGGGCCACTTCTTCCAGGGGAATCTAGAGAATACCACGCTGACGACTGAAACACTTCATGTGAGGCAGTCTGATAGGCATGGGCCATACATTCTCTCCAAATCCTCCCACAAGGTCGGTCTGTAAGTCATGACTCTCTGCACATATAACAATAAAGGCCAGGAAAGTTGAATGGGGGACTGAGATAGAGAAGCAGATAAAAGCATTTCCTACTTTCCCAGATGACCCCAGTTTGGTTCCCAGCACCCACATCAGGTGGCTCACAGGTAACTCCAGCTTCTAAGCAATTCAAGGCCTCTGGCCTCTACAGGCACCTACATTCACATATATACACACACATATATGTAACTTAAAATAAAATAAAACTTGTTTTCTATATGATCTGCCTGTGTTTATATGTATTAGCAAGACAAACTACATCTGAAATGTGGTTCAATTCCAAGCGAAGGAAATATTTATTCAGCCACTAGAGTAAGCCAAATGGTGTCTGAGGAAACATGGCCATGCAATGGCTTAGGCTCACAAGATCCTTATTTTATCACTATGCACCACACCACACTCTCTGCTTTGAAATTTCAGAGTTTAGGCACTCTGATACTAAAATACAAAGGGTGTGGGTCCTGTGTAAGGGTTTATAAGGTATCTGTAGGAAGTATTTATGACACATAAATATTCTATTTGGAGTACATATACTAACTTTTGATGTAAAATGTTCCCTGAAGGCTCATAAATTGAAAGTTTGATTGCCATCTGCTGGGGCTTTTGAAAGCAATGAGGTCCCAAAAGCTAAGGCTTCATGAATGGATAGATCCACAAATCAAGTCATAAAGTCTGGGAGGTGGTGGGGGACTGAAGAGGTAGGTCTAGCTGGAGGTAGGTCACTGGGGCCATGCCTGTAAATGCAGATCTTGTCCCCAGACTTTCTGAGCTGCATGAGGTGAGTAGTTTTATGTCATGAACTCTGTCATGATGCCTGGCTTTACCAACAGGCAAGAACCTCGGAGCCAGCGAGGAGTGCAGGACTGGGAAGGTAAACTGAGCTCCAAGAGCAGTGACCGCACAGTGTGGGACTGCTGACAGTGACGGATACGCAGGCCCAGAGCCAAGGGCTATCATCAGCTGTCTGCAGTGTCTTCAGGTACAAATGTCCAGCTATCCCCTGACCTTGCCCTTGACTCTGGGAACCCATTCACCTTCCCTGTAGCCAGCTCAGCACAATGTCTTCCCATTTTACTCTTCTAGAACCAGACTCACTGGCTGGAGAGCCCCCAGTGGCATCTGCATGACGTGTTTCCTGCTCTTCTCTCTGGTGACTTTGAACCCTCCTCCAAGGATCAGCAAAAAGCATCTGGGAGGACAATTTCCCATGGGACCCCACAGGATCCCACCACCTCACATGCTTCTATGCATTTCTTTCTTCTTGACACTTCCTAGATGGATCCATTTTCCCCAGCTTACAGGGCTTTGGGACTATGGTTCCCTCCTGTCATGTGTCCAAAGGACTTGGAGTTGGACAGGTCCCTAACAGACAGAGAGGGACAGAGAATGAAGATAGCAAATGCTCCTCTTCCTCACACTCCCGACCTGCTCTGCCCCCAGACCAGCTTGACAAGTTCAAGGCTCCATAAGACCATGCTTACCTCAAAATCGTGCACCTATCAACTTCCCTGGGTTTGTTCAAACTAAGCGAGTGACCTTAAATTAGGGAATGAGAACATCTCAAAGACCATCAAAACTCCCAGCCCTCAAGAAAGACTAGATTTTGGGTTCCTGCTCTCAAAAGGGTGTGTACCTTCCTGGCTCTGTGCATGTTTCTTCATCCCTAAAAAAGCCCCCACTTTCAAACAGTTAAATTCAGTCAGCTATGTTTGAGATTTTCCCTGCTGCTACCTGTTGTGCCTTTAAATTCCTGTCTTTAAGTCTTTAAGTGACCCAGAATATGAACCCTAGGGTATTAATAAAAATCTCCAGGACAGGAACCCAAATTTTGTCCTTGAATGAAGCCTTCTATATCTTGGGAAGATAAAAAAAAAAAATAGCTGCTCAGTGTCTCAGACTGAGGCTTTACCTTATTTGCAGGACAAAGTTTTTACTAATTTTGTAGCTCTGTGGCAAATATTTTTGAACAGCAATGTAAATACCCATTTAGAAGTCAGGACAGATAGATTGGTTCTCCCCTGCCAGGCTATCGGCAAGGATGTTCAGCATGTCTTTTCTTTTCCATTCTGGGAAAGGGTCAGGTGCCTGTTTCTTCCCTGGCCCGTGGAGGCCCTCAGCCTTCTTAGAGCAGCGCCACCCTCCACTAAGTCAGCAAGGCTCGCCTGCCTGCCTGCCTCCCTCTGTGCACATCGGAAAGACAGCAGTCAAATACAGGTTTCAAGCCTGAGTTCTGCTCTAGCGGGTCCTACCCCAGGCTTTCACGGCACTGCCTGGCAGCCGCTGTGCAGTGGTGTGGTCACAGGGGACAGTTCACAATTTGTCTTCAAAAATGGAAAGTTGATTTGCTACAGCTGAAGCTAGGGGAAACCGTGACAGCACTTCACCCATGAGGTCAGTCCTGTGCCCTGTGCCCTGTGCCCTGTGCCCTGTGCCCTGTGCTGCAGACTTGGCTAGTGACTCAGGGAAGAGCAAGAGGCTGGCTCAGCTTTTAGTTCTCAAGCCACCATCAGTACACAATCACAGGCTTTGGGAGCCTGCATGGTGTTCTCTCTTGGACTCAGATGATGGGGGCTAAAGATGCCATTTTTGATACCTCAGTTTTGCCAAGATGAGAAAAACAATATCCAGTGGCATCGTGGGTAGCTGCTACCAGCTTTTCACCTTTTAGATGTTAACACAATTAGTCACAGGTTTGAGGAGAAATGTAAACTTTGCCTGGCCAACCTAAGTGCCATTGTCCCTAAAAAGCAGTTGCTCTTGGGGTCCTTTCTGGCATTCCCAGGACTGATGAACTGAACAGGAACACCTACTTCAAATATCTTCTGCCCTGGTATAGTGTCCCCCCTGGCTTAGGTGGGCACTGGAGTCATCCAAAGAGGCCTCCTTGTATATTGCTGTTGGGGGTGGAAGTTAACAGAATGTGTCCTCAAAACTGCTTCCTCAAATCCACTAGAGACATAATGCTATTTAAATTTGAATTGATAAAAGTAAAATAAACTGTAAAATTCACTTTCTAGGTCCTAGGTGCCCAAGATGGTTGGTAGCTACCATATGGGACAGAACAATCTAGAACATTCTCCTATCACAGAAAGTTCTAATGGAGAGTGTTGTTTCAGATGCTTTCCTAAGTCACAGTCATTTAATATCATTCACCCCTTCACCATGCCTGCTGCTGCTATAATAATGATCTGTTGATCGTATCACTGATGAGCAAATAGAAATAAGCAAGGACCATGCATATAAAATTAAAACTTGTCTGTGCTTTATCACTGTCCCAGGCTTTGAGTCATCCAGAACAACAGAATCTCTATTATAAGAATGCTTGCTTGGCAGTGAATAAACAATACAGAACCCAAATTCCATTCCCTGCCCTGCTAATGTTTTAGAGAAGCTACACACCATCAAACCTGCTATCAATGCCCCTGTCAGGCTCTGCTGGGATCCGTACGATTTGTGTTGTATCTCACATCTGTACGAGTTCTGCTGACTCACAATCCTGTCACCTGTCCATGTGGGCACACTAACCCCACATCCCAAACTGCTTCCTTGTCTTTGAAGGTGACTCAACTCACTACCATGTTAACTCCAAACCCTTTCTGGCTCAAAACCTTTCCTCACTGTGGAGAAACTTTCCTTCTGCCTCAGAAGCTGACATCAATAGTGCTGTTTGATGCAGCAAAGCCCCCCTGATGACTGATGGGCCCACTTCTGGGGCAGAGTACTGGGAGCTGGAGACTCAGGCGGCAACGGCTTACTGGAGCCAAGTGTTGCCATTTTTTCCTGCTGTCAGCTCCAAGGTGCTGCTATTGCTACTTCAGACTATAATAGTGTCTACAAACAATTTGCACTTCTGGAGTGGCATGATTACCTAGGGGGTAATTAACATTCCAGGCAGTCATCTTCTCAAAAGCAACAAAGATGAAAGCTACCATCAGTGAGGCAAAACACTGTCTTCACCTGAGAACAGGCAGTTGATAAAGAAGGACTATTTATTAAGGGGTTCAAAGGGAAGCTCTCACTGATACAAGAGAGACCAAGCACCTGAGCAGTTCCTGGAAAGGTTGGAGAGGTCCACACAGCTTCACCCAGAGGTCAGGTCCTCTGTCCAAGAGCATAAGAGAGAAGAAACAGGGCTCTGATCTTAAGCTGCCCAAGGTCATAGGTGATTCTCAGATCTATGCTGGCCAAGAGGCCACGCCTCTAGGTCAAGGTGATAGCATCTGCTCTTCACTACATCTCTCTCCACCCCTCCTATATCTAAATAGGAAAGTTCTAAACCTAAACATAAAGCTATCTACAACAGAAACAATTATCTGGCAATGTCCAGGAGAAGGAAAGGGCAATAACATAAATAAAGTGAAAATACAACCAACAAGAACAACACCAAACATAAAACATATATTAAATGTCCAGAATATTGGTAAGTGGTAAAATACAGAAATTATTCCAAAGCTGTCTTATCTTGAATAATCAGAATCTAGTACCTAAATGCTCTTAGCTAAGATATGAGATGGTCAGAACTGTAACTACCTAAGTTGCTTCCTGGAGGCTCTACCCTTTATGAGATCTGCTTGGGACTTTAATTAGATGTGCACTTATTGACCATGCAGCTTTCCAGATGAAAGAGGATGGAAAGAGAGCCAAGATCCTAGAAACGAAGGGGCTTGTAAGGTATTCCGTACCGTTCACCATGCCAAGATGGAAGACAGCATTCACCAGCACACCGCCTTTCCGGAAATGGTCACTCATGTGTTCCAGCCAGCTGGCGTCCAGACTGCTCACTGTCTGGCCATTCTTGGAGACATGGAGGGGGATGGTGACAGGATAGTACTGCTGACATTTCTGCTGGCTCTTCGGTCTATTGAAAAAGGCGAAGATCTCCATTTCTGTTGGAATTTGTAAAAAGGATGGAGAGAGGAAAGGTTAGCCCACAGAACAAATCTGCTATTCTGAGTTTAGTAGAATCTCCTTGGAGCCTGAGAAATGGTATTAGCTGTTTGTGAATCCCTAAGGTAACACTCTTGCTAAATAATAAAGCTCCATTTCTGGCAGCAACTGAAGCTGCTTCAAGGGAAGAGGGCCTTAAAAGTTGCACTTTGGATGGAGGCTGTGGAGTGTTTTGGTTTGAGATGGGGTTTTGAGCACCCCAGGCTGAACTCAGACTGGATCCAGGGTCTTGCAGCTTCTACTGACCAGGTACTCACATTACAGGATTACAACACTAACTAAGTCTCTGTGGTTCTAGAGACAGGACCCTCCTCATGTATGTCAGGCAAATACTCTGCATTCCTCACTGGGTTTTGAATCTGGACTATAAAAGATGAATGCTACTTGGAATTTATTTGCATTGTTAAACATCTGGAAGAAGTGTATTTCTATAAATGCACACATAAGTATTTGCACAGTAAGTGTAATAGTCTTAAAACAAAAACAAACAACAAAAAAGAAGATTCAAAACAAGCACTTTTCTAATTCCAGGAACCTTTTAACATCCCTGAACTTTCTATTTATAAACTGCAGGAGAGTTTACTGGGGCCAACTCATAATACTCAATCAAGCATATTGATATCTAAAAATAAATATGTTCCTGTAAGTGGGGATTCCTGCCTGGAGCAGCAGGTCTATCAGTGAGACAGGCCCTGGGTGAGAAGCTAGGAGCTCCCCATTTTTTCACTTATAGCCCAGAAATCAATAATCACCCCCCCCCACACACACACACACTCATTTGCACCCACTGGTCATGCTGCCAGCCACAGTTAGAGGGAATCGCTGCCAGAAGCAAATACCTGGAATTTCAATCTACCCTGGAGAGCCTATTTTTGCACCATTCATTTACGCAGGCCATCAGAGCTGGCCCAGCTTAGAAAGTGTGACTTTCATAGTCTGGCCAGGACTATGAACTAGCTACCAAAGACAACGCTTGACGTGACATGAAAATCCTACCAACTTTCAAATCGAATGGGTAGGCATTACAGAGAAGTAAATCATACATATGCTTTGGACATGGAACACCTACAATACTCCGGAATGTAGGTTCCTAAATTTCAGGACTGTGACATTTGGGTGGTATCTAAGTACTAGCTGGTGTGTGTGTGTGTGTGTGTGTGTGTGTGTGTGTGTGTGTGTGTGTGTACGTACGTACACTTGCATGCACATGTATGTGTGCATGCATAACATTAGATGTTTACTTTGTTGCTTTTTGCCAGTTTCCTTGAGGTGCCATCTCTCACTAAGCTTGCCTTTCAGGCTAGACTGCATGAGCAGTGAACTCCCGGGCTGCCTACTCCACCCTGCAACAGCGCTTTATAGGCATGCACAGCCAGACCCGGCTACTTAGGTTCTGGGGACCCAAACACAAGTTGTCATGTCTGTACACAGCGAGTACTCTTTTCCAGGGACCCAACACCACATGCATTAATTTATTTTAAACTCTTTCGCTTTCCTTTATTTAAACAAAAATATTTTAAAAGAGAGCTTGCTTCTCGACCACAAAGGCACTCTGTGCTTGTTACACTGGCATGCAGGACCAGGAGGGACAGGGGTAGACACATTCATCCCTGTAACACCTGAAAAGTTTCTCATGTGTGAGATGCATTCTAAAACAAAGGAAATCCCCCAGCCCCCTCTGGTCAAGCACTGGGAAGGTCCCTGAGACACCAGGTCTGTTGTTACCAGCAGCTAAACTGACAGAGAGTTTCATCAAGCTCTTCCATCCCACAGAACCAGGGCTTGTCTTTGGAAACTGCCACCTGAACTGTATGTAGCAACTGCAAGTCTCATCGCCAAACCCAACCCAACTACCTTCTCAGTTCACCTGCCTGACCCATGATGCTGTATTTACCCCAGAAATGATTTCAAACAAGAAGTTAGGTCCTGCTGCATTCAGATCCAGTCACCAGACTACACCATGATGATGGAAGAATGGGCTAATACAGAATGGCTGGAGATGGGAGCAAACAAGCCAGTGCTCGGGGCTGAGGCAGGCATAAGCTGGGTGAACACTCATCTGCTAGTCCTACATACCTGAGGTTCAACAGAAGCAGCAGCTGCTAAGGAGAAGAGCTGGGTCTGGCGGGTCAAGCTTCCCCACAGGAACATCTGATACTACTGTAATACATCTCATATGTAAAATAAAACATATTGTCATACGGGTTCTCTGAGCTCACAAAGAAGCCAGCTCCTGAGGTGGGTCTGCCTGTCCCTGTTTCCAACCCAAGCATGCTTATGTCAAGTGTCCTCCAGCAACACTTGTCGGGGACTGAGCTCTCCTCCCAACGAAATTAGTGACAGGAAGAAAAGAAGAGCAGTGCAGCTCAAGAGTAAAGCACGTCCTTGAGACTAGCCAGAATACAAACCTTTCAGATGTTACTATTGTTTATTCTATAATAGGAAAATGCCCATGGCAGGAATGAGGGCCAGTTCAGCACGAGCAGCTCAGCACAGGGAGAAAGCTCAGGTGCATCTATGGCTGCCTACGTCAACTTCCTCCACCCATTTCTGCTGGATGTTATAAGCATCTGGCATAATGGAGGATGGCTGTCTGTCTGTCAGTCTGTCTACCATCTATTTTCTTTTTATGATTTCTTTGCCTTACTATATACTTAACCCAAAAATATGGCTATCATAGAACATTCTGCACACCCTACAGAACAAGGAGTGCTGGGGGTGAAGAGAAAGGGAGGAGGAGAAAAAGACAGATGAACAAATGAAGACCGATAGAGAGCACGTGCACAGGGCAGCAGGGCCTCATCAGGGACCAGGGTCACTGGTGGACCTCACCTCACATGCATCCATAAATACGAGGCAAGTGAGGCACCCATCTGCATGGGTTGAAAGTCACTCCTGAAACACTACTGGCCAGAACTGTACATAGGTTTGGTCCAGAGCACACAGGGCTGGTTGGATTTCAATTTCCAAAGAAAGCTCTAGTTTGGAGAAAATAGAACTGAGAATTAATCTGAAATGTGGTTATCAAAAGCCAGACTTGGAGGAGTCAGCGGAATTGGAAGAATCAGGCATAGCTGGGTGGGGACTGTGGCTGCTCAAGTCATGGGCAGGGAAACCAAGATGGAAACCTTCATTAAGGCAGGGCTGTTAGTGCTGTGGTGGGAGGATTCCAAGGATGCTTCACATTCTCTGAGATATGGGTGCTAGCATAGCACACCTCTGGGCCAACGTGAGACCGCCTGACATGACAACAGAGGACAGAGATCAGTGCACACAAAGAAACAGCCAATGGTAATGACATCTCAGCACTGAAGCAGACCCAGGCAGTGGTACCACAGCAAGGTGTAACCTCCCACTACACCAACCCTGTCAGCTTTCACAGACAGGGTCAGGTGCATCTCTCAGAATCCCAGCCAATGAGTAGCAGAGCCCAGAGGCTTTCAAACCTCTCAAACCCTGGGCGTATGCCCAAATCTAGTAAGGACTTTGCTGGTAGCCACAGTTGGGGACATTAGGAAGAGTGCCTAGACCACTGAAAAGAAAGCCCTTGTAGCCAGAAAGCTGACTGGCACCTCACCCCCACTCTGGCTGGCACCTCCCCCCCACTCTGGCTGGTACCTCACCCCCACTCTGGATGGCACACCCAGCTGGTTCTAGTTTCTTGAGCAAAGATATTATAAGGGTACTGGGCCTGTATTGCACAGGGATCTCATATTGACAGGAAGTTCCCAGATAAGAACTCCAAGTCAATGACTCCTGGACAACAATGCAGGGATGAGTGATGTGGGATGTCTTTCTGTATGCTATAATACCATTGGTTAATAAAAAGGCTGTTTTGACCTATGGCAAGTCAGTGCCCTCAATCAGCAGGAAATAGCTTATGAAAATTTACACCTAAATTTTCACAATAATTTTACAAATGTTTGTTTTTATTATAAATGTTTAATGGTCATAGTCCACCTCTTTCTAGGAAAAAAGGGGCCATATGTCATAGAAGTGTTTTTTTTTAAATATAGATACTTTTTAAAAAGCAACTACTTTTAAATACTTTACAATGATATGGATTTTAGTTTATTGATATGAATTTAAGGTTAATTTTGTTATACTGTATGTATATTTCTACTCTTATTTAAGGTATTATGGTTAATTTATTAAAAATTATAATGTATAATTAAGAAATGAAGATTAACATTTATCCATCTATGATAATCAACTTAGTCTGTTAGGTTTTTTTTTTAGATATACAAAGATATATTTCAGTTAGATAGGTAACCTTCAAACACTTTAAAGACCTACATAATATGGCATTTAAATAGTCTTTTCTGGACAATGAGACATGTCTTTTCCTGGCAGCACCAATCTGCTTCAGGAGGATGATGAATAATCAAAGAAACTCCATGTGGAGTTTACTTTCAGACATGCAGGACCCATAGGAAAGTGACCTCTGAACCTTGGTGAAACAAGCTGAGATGGTCTTTCAGGTTTCTGTTTTACAGAAAACTACCAGACATCCTTCAGGACACAAGGAGAAGCGACTGGCAACTATACCAGAATGAGCAGAGCAGTCCTTCAAATTTCCTGCTTCACTAAAAGGTATGGCAGAGACTCTAGGCCTATAGGCTGAAGATGAATGTCCCAACATTACAAAGGAACTTTGGGTGATTGTCCAGATAGTCAGATGTCTCTGTCATTTCCAGAATTTGGAAGTTGCTTGTAATGTACTTTCTGTTTACTCAAGTAGGATTATATCCTTCTGTGGTCTTTGATCAAGTTGAAGATTAAATAGTTACAATTATAGTTTTCTTTAGTTATAATAAAGGGTAAATTAAATATAAAACTTTAGATTCACAAAGATAAGATAGATAATAGAATGTTTTCTTTAATTTGCTAAATAAATAGACTAGATATTGTAACTGTACTTCTAGCTTGGTAGCTGATATGTAATTTTTTTAAACTTTATGTATTTATTATTTATTTGCCTTGGTGTTTGCCTGGAACTGGAACTACAGACAGTTGTTAGCTGCCATGTGGGTGCTGGGAATCAAACCCGGGTCCTCTGGAAGAACAGCCAGTGCTCTTAACCGCTGAGCCATCTCTCCAGCCCTGATGATATGTAATTTTGCTATGTTGAAATTAAAACCTTCCTTTTTGATTAGACAGAAATGGGGAAGTGATGTGGGGTGTCTTTCTGTATGCAGTGAATACCATTAGTTAATAAAGAAACTGTTTTGGCCTATGGCAAGGCATCTTAGAAGCAGGCAGGAAATCCAAGCATAGATAAAGGGAAAGGAGGGTGGAGTCACATAGAGATGCTTCCAGCTGCTGCCCAAGGAAGCAAGATGTAAAGAAATACAACTAAGCCACAAGCCACGTGACAATATACAGATTAATGAGAATGGGTTGGGTTAACCTGAAAGAACTAGTCTGTGATTAATGTAAGCCTTTGTGTGATCATTTGGGGCTAAGAGGGTGCAGACTGCAGGTCTGGACCTCAGGTCAGATGGGCCAGAAACTTCTGACTACAGATGGGTTATTCTATCTGCTCTCCCTGTAACTCCTGGACCACAATGCAAGGATGTTGTCAGCTCACTTGCTCTCCCTACAGCCTCTGAAACCCCACTGAACTGTCCTGACTGGATCCACTCCTAGCTGCCTCTTACACAGGAAACAAGTTAACAGAGGAGGGTAGAAGGGAATCATCTTCTGGATTCTTTTCTAAGTGTCTTGTGATTGCCCACCTGGAAGAAACATTCCAGCCTCCTTGCAGGGTTGGGGATGGGTTGACAGAAGGGCAAGAGGAGAGATGATGAGGGTATGGGATGGCAGACTGGGGTTGGATGCTATAGGTGTGTTTCCAGGGCAGGGCAGTGAGCATATGCCTCAGGGAAGGAATCAGCTCAACTCCACAGGAAATGGCTCAGGAGAGACGCTGGAGTCAGGTGAAGGCTATGACCTGAGGAGAAAGGGTCCTCAGATGTTCAGCCTTTGGAACTTGCCTTATCTGTGATATGAGTGTCACAGTAGCATCCCCTGCCATAGTTGTGGTGAGGAGTAAGTGAGATAACTCCTGGGGAAAACTGGAGCAGTGCAGTCCAGTAGTAACTCCGGTTAACAACTAATAAAATAAGCCAGCGAGGGGACGAGAGGGGCTGTGAGCTGCATGTAAGGCAGCGCCTGGATTATGGGTGCTGAAGTTGTCTATATAGGGAAACTAAAATGGACTTCTGGGTCTAAGCTCTTGCCTCTCACCAGCAGGAAATACCACTTCCCTCTCACAATTGGCTGAGGCCTCCATGACACACTGACCCACCATTTCCCAAAGATTTGAGTTTGCAGAAGAAGTCATTTGAAAAAAAGTTTGAAAAAAAGGGAGGCCGCAGACTAAGGTGCTCTAGGTGTTAGGGAAGAGATTCCAACATTCAGCCATAGGACATCCTGGGCCCAGAGGGAAACAGGAACCACAGGGAAGAACTAGTATTGGATACCTGAGAAAAGTCTTATGAGAGGCCTCCCAGGGTCAAGGGTCAATCCCAGAAAGCAAAGGTCTTGAAGTCTAGGGGAAAGATGGGTTCTGGGACACAGGGATATCTGCACTCCTGATAGACAAGACTCTCAGGGTTAATGGCCTCCTTTCTCCTTAAAGTCAGACTCTGTGGAGGTGGCACTGTGGAGCCAGGGCCCTGAATAATAGCTTTCATGGTGCACTTAGCACCAAGTATGCACTGAGCTTTTCCCAGAAAGCAACAGTCTCTTTATAGAACAAGGTAGGGCTGGACCTGGCTAGAAGGAGCACATAGACACTGGTTTCTTATCAATGATGCTATTTGCCTTCATGGCTCCTATCCCTTGCTCCTGGGATTCATGCTTGATCTGGGCCTCGTGCTCCTCATGGTTCCACAGACACCCTTCCTCATTCTCAGAGTTCAGCATGCATAGCCCCCAGACCCAAGATGAAGCTTCTTAGGAGCCTCACATCAGATCTAAATCTGATCTACCATGAGGGTGGGGCAGGAGTCTACCTCAGTGCAGTGAAAACTCATATGAACAGCTCTAAACTGAGGATCAACGTCTTGAAGTAATAATAGCTCTATTACATCTCAGAATTGAGGCAGACCCAGCCTCTCATTTGGAGCAACATGCAATTAGATCTCAGAACTGATCATTCAGTAATTTTCTTCTCATGATGCTCCATGTAGCCCAAAACAAAACAAAACAACAAAAACATCAACAAGAACAAATTTCCGTTTTCTGTACTCCAAGCACCCTCATCACTTGCAGGAGGTCAGTTTGAAGCAGTAGTTAATACAGCAGCCACAGTCAATGGGAACATGATACAGTCAATGGGTCTGAACAGATGCCCCATGAGGCTTTGTGGGTGTTCTACTATCAGAAAACTCGTGGTCATCTTCCAAAAGCCAAAGAGGCCCCATTGTTAACTTGCTAACAAAGAATCTCACCCACTGGATGTGATTTCCAGGTAAATGTAGAGAGAAGTAAACTATAAAAACTACAGAAGGCTTCAAGAAATCTCATCATTCTATCACACAGGAAAGACCAAGTAGAGAGAAGTCATGGATGGTCGTCAGCCCCACTCACAGTCCTGTGACAAATGTGCCAGCTCCCAGCCAGAAGTGGTAAGAGAACTCACCTGAATCACAAGACTGGCCCAGAGCCTAGTAATCAGGAAGTACTAATAAATGCTGGCTGTTATAGCTGTGTTACTGTGTGAAGTTATCAACGCAATGGCCATTACCACTGATAAGAAAATGCCACACTGGTAGCCTCTGCCTGGTGGAGCATTTCCTCCATGGTGCCCATCTGTCAACTCTATGCCCTCCCTGCAATTAGGATGTTTCCACCCTGGCAAGCAGAACAGTGTTCCTGCATGCTCTGCCCTCCACAGCCTTCTTACACTCTTGTTTTGGGCAGGTATCACAAAGTGGAATGTCCAAGTTCACTGCCCAAACACTGCCTCTGTGAGGGTGAAGTGCCTGGCAATGCAGGAGCATGAGATGAGACTATTTCCTCCTCGGCTCTGCACCGCCCACTACCCACAACTGCAACTGGTAAGTAAACAGCTGTGCAGCCCAGATACACCTGACAAACTTTCTCTCTCGATGCACTGCTGTGTCTACACTAACTCCATTCCTCTTTCCTTGCAAGCCCCTGGGGAGCACTGGAAGGCCGTGAGCCTCTTTTTATGCGGTCAAAACTGCTGCCACTGCCACTTACTCCTTGAGAGCGGCTCTTCATGTCCAGTTGAGGGGTCATTCTCTGGTCCATCCAGTGCTGGGTTCAATTCCCGCAATGAAAACTCGCCTGTCTCTTCTGAGGGACTGGGAATGCCAGGTTGCTGGGCATTAGGCACGGCCCCTGTGGAGCCTGGGCTGGGCTCTGGTCTTTGGGTAACTCCTACAGTGGCAACATTCATATCTGCAGCCTTTGGGGTATCATTCTCTAAGGATGCATGGTCCCTGATGGTGTGTCTCACATCTGTGGCATCGGCAGCACTGTTGGCAAAGGGCACTGATTGGCTGCTGTCTGCTGAGTTTCCAGAGGATTGGTACTGAGGAACCACACTGACGAACTTCAAGCCCCGACTCGCAGCCTCCTGCACCTGGGAGACAGGGAAAAGAAGGAAGATTTGTAAATGGGACATGGGCATGGCCAGGTACTGAGGGCTCTGTCATTCCTGGTGGACACACAAGGTCATGAGGCTGCAGGGGCCTGGAGGGAAAATTCAGGCCTAGTTGGTTCCACTGTTGAAAAACCTTAAGCATTTGTTATTTACTAAACATTCTCTCTCTCTCTCTCTCTCTCTCTCTCTCTCTCTGTGTGTGTGTGTGTGTGTGTGTGTGTGTGTGTGTGTGTGTGTGTGTGTGTGTTGTGAGCTGCCTGACAAAGACAGATGCTGAGATCTATATTCATGTCTTCTGCAAGAGCAGTGAGCACTCTTGTGCAGCTCAGCCATCTCGACCGTTATGTTTTTATCTTGGAGAAAGGGTGTCACTATGTAGTCTTGGCTGGCCTTGGACTAAGGATTCTCCTGAGTCTACCTTCCCAGTGCTTGCATTACAGGAAAGAGTCACTGGCTCTTCTTTCCCCCATTGTGTGGTGTATGCATACAACATACAGGAGCAAATGTACATGTGTGCATGTGCGTATGGAGGGCAGAGGTCAATATCAAAGTGTTTGTCTTTGATGGCTCCCCACCTTTATTTTCTGAAGTAGAGCCTCTCAATGAAACACATCTGTTTGTCTAGGCTGACAGCCCCGGAGATCTCCAGTACCCCAGCAGTAGAATTTTTCAGTTTTTAATCTGAGTTCTGTGGATCCAAACTCAGGTACTCATCTTTTGTGGAAGGCACTTTACCAGCTGATCAGCTCCCTGAATCTTTTATTATCATTTTTAAGAGGCTGGAAAAAGGATCTGAAAGAATAAGCTCAGACAAACAGAATTTGAAAGAGGAAGTTCAGATGACGATTTATATTTTTCCACTCCATCATCTGCTTCCTACCCACAAACTCAGCATGGCTGCATTGCGCCCTTCACTGCCTGCTGGCAGCACATGACCCCAAAGCCTGCTCTGCAGACAGTAGTTGAGGCAGAGGACCAAGCTGCTGGACCTGATGGCATCTTTTTCAGTTCTATCTTCATGCTGCAGTACCTCAGACCATCCCTGGCCCATAGCTAACAGCAAGTCCTTGGCTTTCCAAGCCCTAATACACACCATCGCATGCAAGCAACCAGGAAGCTATTCTCCCACACCTCTCCTGTCCAAAAGAGGAGCCTAAACATCTATCTACAAGACATCTTGTGATAGGTGACCTCGCCATGAAAATAGCCTCAAACAGTGGAATTTATTAGTAAGGACACTGAAAGAAAAACTCAAAATAACAGTATAATGAAATCAAGAAAACAAGCCTAAGCTAGAGGCAGACTTCTGGAGATTTCCTTGGCAAGGATGCTCAAGCAGAGGGACCAATTAGCAAGGGGACAGTCTCAGAGTAACTGAAGTGTTTGGCTCTGGCTGCTAAGTGGATGATTTCAGAAATCCTGAGGCTTCTGAGGATCAACTATAATCTGGAATCAGCAGCAGGTACCAGTCTAGAGTCCTGGAAGATGACCTCCCAGCCCTCCTCAGTCCAACTATCCCATGTTACCATGTTACATGGGGTCATCTTGGTTCCACACAGAAAAGTCCAGAAAAAAATCTACGGCAGTTGCAGATGTGCACTCCATATTTTTGTTTAGTTTTGTTTTGAATAAAGTGTAGCCTGTGCCAGACAAAGCAGTAACAGCAGTAGGCCCACTGTGGACCTACTGTGTGCACTGGAATTTACATGGCTGTTTTGTCTAATCATTGTCTGTCTTCATTTGAGATGAGGAAGGGTAGAGAGTTGCAAGTGTGAAGTGAGGGGCCAGAGTTCAGAGCCAGACCTGGGCCAAAGCACACACGAGACCAAGTGGGCACCTCTGCATGTCTGTGCTCCATGTGCTGAGTTGATCTGCTTTGCAGCTGTAAGCAAAACCTGAGGGGATATCTTCAGGAAGAGAGGCAACCTGATCCTGGCTGATGGCGTCTGAGGCTGTAGTCCTTTGAGGCAGGGTAGGGCAACTCACAACACTATGGCTAGCAAGTGGGGGAGGAGATGCCTGTGCTCACTGGTTCTCTCTGCCCCACTTATTCTAGCCAGGCCCCAGCCTATCCAGTGTGTTACTCACCTTCAGTGTTAGCTGTTCTAGAAAGACGCCCCTTGCTTCAGTCAAGACATGTGTCCACCCACAGGCCCACAACTAGCTCAGATTACTCTCAAACGCCATGAGGAACCAGGAAGGGAAAGCTCCTGAGTCGCTTTTTTAAATCATTAAACATCCACCTAATTTTGAAATTATTTTAGAAAGCTTCTGAAAGATAAGACAGGTAACTAAATTTTAAAAGAAAGAATGAGGTGGTGATTATATTAAAGGCCCTTCAGCTAAGAAAAGCAGCTGCTCACAAAGCATAGCTCTGAGCATCCCAACAAAATGGGCCGAAAGATAAAGTGCTCACACTGGGTCTACTGCTCGCCCTGAGAAAATGGCCTCCTTAATAGAAGCCAACACTGGAGCCATGGCAACAGCAGGGCTGAAAGACTTTCAGAAATGCTGAGCAGGGAGCCCAGACCTGTTCCTCAGTGGCGTGGGAAATCGTGGGTGGTGCAAACTTCCAGTGCCTCAGTGTCTGCTATGAACAGGAGAACCAGAAGTTCCTCAGAGCAGACAATATACGGCAAGTGTACAGATCAGGGCATAGCAAAGATGCTAGTGTCCACCATGACTGCTGGGCTCTGTCAGGCTGGGGCTTGAGCGGCCATTCAGACACTGCTGGGGTCATCAGGTGGAAAGAGAGAAGGTTCTGCACTCAGTCCCTGTCACCCTAGACTCTTGTGCCCTGAATTTACCTTTCTCAACCAGTGTTCTCAAAGTCAGATCCCTAGGCACCAGTGGCAACCTGAGAGCAGTGTGGATGCTCAGATACTGTAGACTTAGTGAATCAGCCATTTGAGGATGAGCCCTGCAGCCCAGAATGTGACCTTGTTTCTGCATGCTGTGGAGCCCTCTGTATTAGGCCTGGAGTATTCTGTACTGCTATGCTCACAGTGGTGGAGTGACAATCTGATGGGTAGCTATGTTTAATGCGTACTGGCAGGCGAGTAAACACCTATAACGAATGCCTGTGTATGCTCTTCCTCCCTGACTGAGGAGCTCTCTAAGAGTGAAATGGTGGGTAACTTTGGAAGAAAAGGGTAGAGTCTGGGGGGGGCGGGGTACAAGGCATTTTCAAATTCATTTTTTATTTCAAACACCAGTGTGAATTTAATGTGCCATGTCATGGTACTGCAAGAATGTGCCCTTTTCAAGCATTGCTGAAGTTAAATGCACCCTCGATTGCATGCCTTCCAGGAATCCACCTCAGGGGACCATGGAAGGCCTCTGTCTACAGCTCAGCATCTGTCCTTCAGGTGGGCTCCTGCAAAATGATGAGGCTGAGGAATGTAGCCTTTTCAAGGACTTGGCACAGGCTGTCCAGAAAGAGGAAACCATCTTGTCATCCAGAAGACTGCATTTCCTTTTCATAAAGATCAATATTTGGTGAGCAGACAGATGGCTCTGTGGTTGGGAGCATATGCCGCACTTACAGAGGACCCAGGCTCACTTCCCAGCACCCATGTCTGAGAGTTTACAACAGTCTATAACTGCAGCTTCAAGGAGTAGGATGCCATCTCTTGGCCTCCACAGGCACCTACACTAAACCACACACAGATGTGACATATAATTAAAAATAAGATAGCATTTTAAAAAGATAGTGTTTGTCTAGATCCTAGGAGCCCAGTCTCCTGGTATGGCCCCTCCCCTCGTGCAGACATTTTCATTTCTCTTTCTCAGAAAGTCACCTGACCAAGTCCATGCTTGACTTGTGTCTCCCTCACTTGTTTATTCAACACCTTACAGAACGCGCCTCAAATGTATCATAATGACAGGTATTGTCACTATTGATCAGTTCATCCAGAGACACCAGTTTTCTTCAGCCTCACTCTCTCCGGGGTGACCCTAGTCCTATAGTTTCAGCATTGGTCATGCTAATTATTCCCACATTTTGCCTTTGGTCCTGACTGTCCCTGCATGTTCTAAGGAGTACAGCTAATGAGCACAGCTACTGGACCACGCTGGACCACGCTGGCCCATCACCCACCGTGCCTCTGAATCTGGAGACATGGGTTTCTCTTTCCTCAGCTCCATCCTTTTCTACCTACCTACACATACATTCAACGACAACCCGCCAGCCTCATCCTGATGCATACAGCCAAGGTCACCTTACTCCAAATCTACAGATGGACATCATGAGAACTTCATACCTTGCTACAGTCTCCAAGTGCCTGAAATCAAATCAGTATGAAGTCATAAGTACCCTGGTCATCTCAGCTGTAGAGTTTCCAGACTGTCACATACACAATCGAAACTATAATGAGGCAAAACAGCAATTAACACTGTATAACTCTTCTCTGAAGCGCATTTGCATGCATTTTATTGGGCCTTCAAACAACCCTTACAGCAGAGGAAGCCTGTCAAACTTTCCCGAGCTCGGAAGCAATGCCTAACAAACTCATCCTGAATGCCTTGAACCTGGACTGAAAATCTTTCCCTCATACAGCATAGCCTCTGCAGGGTGACCATGCGATGCCACTCTAACCCCATACACTAGCCCTATCCTTGTGTCTGCTGCTTTCAGGGAATACTAGAAACTTCCAGGTAGGCACTGAGGACTAAGTGCTGTCATTTGGCCTGAGCCAAGATTTAATCCAACACTTTAGAATATGCTAGAACAAACTCCATATTAAAGAGTCAAGATATAAGAGAAAAAGTATCTTTTGGAATTTAATTATATAAGAGTTATGACACATTATAAAAATAAAAATCAACTCTGATTACTTTGTCAAGAAATAACTTTTATTACACACATACACACACAAACACACACACAACATTCCTAGAACATCTAAGATAGACTAGTGGTTACTTCCATGTTAGAATGGGTATCTGTATTTTAGGGTCACAGTGAAGCCACTGAGAACCAGAATATGTTCAGGTTTCCTTGGTAAGTCCGAACAGCCGTGGGTAATGTGGGAGAGAAACACAAAGCCTCTACTCACATGTGGCCCAGCTGGGGACATGCCACATGGTGCTCCAGGCAAAGTCAGGGACAGTTTCAAGGCTGCCATCTGAGCCCATAAGGGAGGTGCCGTCGGTAATTTTGTGTCACCCTGTCTATCATCTATTCTAACTCTCCTCATCATTTGTGGTCCCCAATGGAGGCCATGACACACACCAGAAGTCTGCAAACAGACCTACGAACTGTGTATGTCAGGACTGGCACAAAAACTGCTGTTCTGGGTTGCATGGTTCACACGAGTCTTTACGGTGAATATTTTATCATGTACACATAACCCTTCCCATTTCTGTCACCTCAACTGATACAGCTTTCTGGAAAGGCAGCCTCAAAATAACAAGCACTAGCACTCACATGTGAAGGCTGCCTGTAGGGAGGGATTAACACTTAGCTTCCTGAACAGGGTGCTTTGCCAGGCAAGTACTACATGTACATGAGCAGACCCAAAGGAAGAATTAGAGATGGGTAGAGGTGGCGGTGTTTTCTCTGGTGACCCAAACTTTTAAGAATGACTCTCAGGGAAACAGCCTGAAGACTTAAAGCTTTGAACCCAGCCTTGCATCTTGCTACTTAATTTACACATGAGAGCATCATCTATAATATGAGAATAGTCAATCCTCTTATAACTACCCACTCTAATGGCTGGGGCTAGGCTCTGGAGAAACAGAAAAATGACATTACTCTACCATCTTTGATGTCATATCACCTGAGAAACTTTAGAGAGTTAACTTTTTCATTTTTCTTGAGCTGTATATATTCAATTTGAGAAGCCTCTGCAGTTCTGAGATCTCTAGTGGGTTGCAGATGAGGAGATGTGATGCTTTCGAATGATTTGGGAGAAAGCAGGAGACATCCTGCAGTATCTCAGCAAAAGAAAGCTCCTTAAAACACAAGAAGGAGCTAGAAAGAACAGTAGTCAGAAGTGCTTACCGCTCTTAGAGAAACCCCAGGATTGGTTCACAATGCCCACATGGCAGCTCATAACTGCAACTGTCGTTTCAGGGAATCCAATACCACCTTCCAGCTTCCACAGCACTAAGCAAGCATGTGGTACATATATATATATATATATATATATATATATATATATATATATATATATATACACATGCAGGCAAAACATTCACGTGTGTGTGTGTGTGTGTGTGTGCAAAATAAACATGAAACAAAAAGAAGAGGAGCGTCAAACGGGGCCCCCAGTGCCTATGCACGCTTAGGGCCCCCCCCAAGTCGAGTCGCAGCACCAATGTTAGTTTTTTGCACGTGGCATGTAAATAGAATCTCAACACCAGGAGTACCACACTAGAGTTTATTAGCAGGACAGCAGGCAGAGGTGCAGGATGAAAGGGAGGGAGTGAAGAGAGAGAGAGGGCGGGGCTTGTGTGAGCACTTTCTTTAAGAGAGTGGGTGGGCCCATGTTTGCATAGCCACACCCAGGGGCATAGTTGCAACTCTGTTACATTTCAGGTAAATAAGGGCCTTGGAAATGCTTACAGAGGGGTCAAGGCAAGAGTTGGACTGAGACCTGGAGCCAGCACCTCCAGCCCTGCTAGAAATGTCTTCCACTCAACCCTACCACCTTCTTTTGTTTGTTAACACCGTTCTCTATGGGGAGTTTGCTTCATACAGCAAAATACATGACCATTACCAACTTACCAGTTTTCCTGACAATAGATAAGACACCAGAGACAGAAACTATAAACTTCCTGGTACCCACAAGGAAATATTCCATAGACTGACCTACTTAATACATCTACAACTCAAGCCTTACACCTAAGAATCTAGAAATATGCAAGGGCCAGAAGATCAGAACCCTTGTTGCTAGATAGTGTCTTCTAGAATTACATAGATGCACATATAAACTCAGCAATATGGTTGCCTAAACATGACGGGTATAATGCTCACACTAAGAGTGAATCTTACAAGCCTCCTCCTCAGGATGAAGAGCTATAGAAGTGAACAGCTGCTGTGAGGAGACTCAGTCTTCTCCAGGGTGAGTGCCCAACAGGTTATCCAGTCCCAAATGTTCACCCCTAAACATATACATTTGCATGACTAACACTAAATAGGAGCATTAGGGGTGTGTGTATGTGTGTGTGTGTGTGTGTGTGTGTGAGAGAGAGAGAGAGAGAGAGAGAGAGAGAGAGAGAGAGAGAGAGAGAATACTCTCAAAAGATTTCTTTAATGATGCTAGGATGACAGCAAAGTGCTGGAGTTGAACACCAGAAGATCCGAGAAGCTATTTTGAAAGGTGCAGAGATGGCTGAGTTTCTCATCCTTGCCTAGCCCACTGTCTGCCTCTTCCTTCCATCATGCTTCTGTTAGGACACCCTTTCCTCTTTTCTCCAGGTCCCTGCAACAATAGTCACAACCCTTCCATCCATCCCTGGCCATTTGTAGACAGGATATGGACACATCTGTAGACGGGCACTCCACTTCCCCTTAGGGCCTCTTTCCCATCCCTCAACACATCTCCCACCCTCATAGCCAGAGATCTCAAAGCCAGCCATGGTGATCTGGTCATCCCTAAGGACTTTCCTCTTCTCTGTCCCCTGCATCAATGTGTCCTGGCCTAGCCTAACCTTCGGCCACTTGTGAACCCACCTCCCCGATGGCCACTTTCTCTTTCATATACTAGCTCTTTCCACCTAATATCCACTTAAGTTCAGGCTATTCCTTAAAGTGGGTGGCTCAAACGGCAAGCACTTTCCTCACATTGGTGAGGCCCAGGCTCAATCCTCAAAACAGGAACAAGACAACTGAAAGCAAAAAAGAAACCAACCAAGAGCAACAGCAGGAAGTCGGCCTCCCCCACCCTCACCGAGTAGCCCTTGAATGCTTGACTGGGCTGGCTGCACTTCCAAAGCTGAAACTACCCACAGCCATCCTGGGACCTCCACATTGCCAAACCCCACAGGCCTGTCAGGTTCTATTCCCCACACACCTCTCTGACAGGGACTCCCTCAAGTGCTCCCAGCTCCACAGGCCTCGGCGCTCTCATTCCTGAAAACCACCTGTTTTGAGAACTCACAGCAGCAACCTTGGTCTGCAGGGTAAAGAGAGGCTTGCTTTCACCTCTCCTACAGATTCCAATTTTGACTCCACACTGCAGACCCCAGCCTTGTGACCCCCCTGAACAGGGGCTTGGCTCCTTCCAGGCCATGTCCTAGCCTTGTCCTCTCCTGATCATCTTCATGAACCCTGGTGTGTTTGCCTTTCACAGGCTACTCCCCTTGGAGGGGACTGAGCACTTGCAGACCCCTCCATCTTGAATGCTGTTCCCCACAAGGTTCCAATGGGTTGTTTCTGAACAAGATCCCGTGGGGACAGCAGCTTGGTCTGTTGTGTTCTCTGCGGTGTTCCAGACTCAAACTTTCATGCATAGCTGACAAGTATTTAGATATAGGGATATGTAACTGGAGAGAGGAGAAGGTTTTATCTCACAAGCCCTAGCTCACAGCCCATCACTAAGAGGAAGCCAAGTCACAAACTCAAGAAGCCAGTCACATCACATCCTCAGTCAAGGCAGAGAGAAACAGTGCAGGGAGGCTTATCTGCTACCTTGTTCTCACTGGCTTTCTCCTCTCAGAGTGTTATGGGCTCCTGCCCAGGGTACTGGAAGCACCCACACTGGGCTGCATCTTCAATTAACACTCAAGACAACTCTCCATGGACAAGCTCGGGCACCAACCTAGTCTGAATAATTCCTCAGTGAAGGATCTCTTCCAGGGGATTCTAGGCTGTGCCAAGTAACAATTAAAGCTAAACATAGTAGAGACTGGGTGGTTAGATTTTTGTCAACTGGACACAGAGGTATTTGGGATGAGAAAATATCTTCCATCAGATGGCCTGCAAGCAGGTCTTTTAGGAACATTTTCCTGATTAACGATTGGAATGGGTGGTGGCAGGGTGGTCCTGGGCTGAATGGGAAAGCAAGCTGAGTGAGCCATGGAAAGTAAGCAGTGTTCCTCCATGGCATCTGCTTCAGTTCCTGTCCTGATTGCTCTTCCTGATGGACTGGGATTGATGTGTAAACAGAGACTTTCCTCCTCTATGCTGGTCTCCATCAGAATTTGTCACAGCAATAGAAAGCAACCTAGAATAAGCTAGCATTTTGAAAATATGTTCATTTGATATTTTAAATAGCTATATATTATTGGTTATTCCTAGCATCATTCTTTGTCTTCATTTTTCTATGTAGGACAGGCTGCCTAGAAATTACTAAGTGGTCCAGGCTAGGCTTGAACTCAAAATCCTCGCACCACTGCTTCCCCAATGCTGGGTTCCAGGTGAGCATGCCACCAGGCTCTCTCTCTCACTTCACAGCAAAGGAAACTCTGACCCAGAGTAACTGCAGAAGCCTGAGGCTCAGGGGTACAGCTCAAGAAAGCATTACTAAGAATTTGAAGCACCATGTGAGTTTCTAATCATCTTTTAACAACTCAGGTCAGTTTTTCCTCAAGAAGAAAGTGGTAGCAATGTT
Organism: Sigmodon hispidus; assembly: GCA_004025045.1. Classification (NCBI taxonomy): domain Eukaryota; kingdom Metazoa; phylum Chordata; class Mammalia; order Rodentia; family Cricetidae; genus Sigmodon; species Sigmodon hispidus. The sequence continues at coordinate 66,790 of PVIH01007228.1, read as the reverse complement.
AACCTAAAAACTATTGTCGCAGTGAGCAATGCCCCAGCCTGGGAGTTTTTGTAGATGAGGTACACATTTCCTCAAATGTCTCCCCCCACAAATCCAGCCAGCCAGCCAGCCTCAGGAGCTGTGGAGTGGACAACCCAATTTTATACTTTAATAATACCAGAGACCCTGAAACGAAAAGCTTGGGGGCTCTGAACATCAAGGGCTTATTAGAACTCCAGGGAATTTTCTAGAAGTCTACCTTTAAAGTCTTCCTAGAAGTCAAACCTCAGCAGTGCATTAAAAGAGCGGGGCAAGCATGCTGTAGGAGTGTAAGCAGAAGCAGATGTTTGCCTTTACACCTCCCTGCCTTAATATCCAGCATTTCCCCACCATCCCTGATTTACATAGGCTTCCATGATATACTAAAAGGCACTTTAACACAATGTTGAGACACTGCAATTGGGCACCATTATGCTTGGATTAATCCTTGGTTTAAAAACCTATTAAAAAAATTCCTTTGAGTTCAAACTAGCAAAAATACAACCTGGCCTCAATTGTGCTTCAAAGTTCCAGGGTAAAGGCCACTGTTGAAATTAAACCTTGGAGCTGGTTTCTATTTCAATGTGCTGAAAATAATAGATGTTTTAGTATTTCTCTGTAAATACTCTAGGGAACATGGGGATGGGTTGGATGGAAATGACTTGAGAGAGTTTTATAAACCATGAAGATAGAGAACCCTTTGTGACATAACAGGTTATTTAGGGAAGGAGAGGAGATCTGGCTATATACATAGCTAAAAGATTATTGTTGATATCTAATAGTGCTTAAATTTAATACTCAACTTATTTTTAAAGACATACTTTAAAACTAAAATATAATTACTTCATTTCTTCTATTCTCTTCCTCCTCCCCACCTTTCACGTTACCCTCTCAACTCCCCCTGAGTTCAAGGCCCTTTTCTTTTAATTGTAGCCAATACGCATTTGTGTAAATGAAGAAACATAAACACAACCTGCTGAACCCACCCAGTGCTGCTTGTATGGATGTGATTCCAGGGCTGACAACTTGGAACTGAGAACACATCTGGGGACTCGTCCATGGGGCCACTGTTTCTCCTTCACTAAGAAGATTTTAGAATACTCAGTTTATTAACTTCATTTTTGTTTTTCCATGCATTCTATTTTAGCCTGCATAGCCTCAGAGTTTCCTTCTAGTAGAATGGACTGAATATGAACTCACTGCGACTGGACCCCTGTGTGTGACAAGCTGCTTTTTCCAAAATGGCCACAATCATTTCTCTCAACTCGTGGGCTGAACCAGAACCTTGTCACTCCTACACGAAGAGGGAGTCCTCAGAGTGTCATGCATTTGCATCAGCAAGGGAGTTTGTGATACTTCTACCCAGGAGTGAGGAGGAGGCCATCGTGTGACATCTGAGGAAGATTGTACGAATTCCATCAACTGAGTCTGGCTGTCATGGCTGGAGGAAGTTCCAGTAGGTGAAGACCAAGAACTAGTGTGAGCATCTAGTCATGAGGGTAGGAGACCCTGCCACCACACCACCCAGTGGGAGCATGGGGCTGTCTCTGCTGACTTCTGCCTCTGTGTGAAGACTTTGGGGCAGAACAAACAATTAGTATTGCTGCAAGCCAACATTCTTAGGTGGCAGATACATAATTACAGACTTCTCTGTGCTTGTCCTGCTTCCTCCAGCCTCCAAGTGGTGGAATCACAGGGATGAGTAACCAACCCCACTTAACATCTTCTGAAATACAATGATTTTCACTAATTCGTATCCATAGGTGATTCAAGACTGACTGCAATAATTTCTTTGAGTAAATACCCGAATTCTCCATAAAAGATTGAGTAAGCAGTACCTTCAAATATGCAGAAATATAAATAAAAAGAATGCAAATGTTCTTTAGGAGTAGGCCCGCAGGGGTCAGAACCACTGCCCTTAGCCTCTCAGGTTGTGATTGGTATATTCAAACCTCGGAAGCAGGCTGATCCCTTGAGATAAACACACACTGGCCTGCACTATTAATAGGCTCAGCAGACGTGTAAGCAAACTCAGGCTTGCTTCTTGTTTACCATGAGTTACAAGTGTGCAGAGCATGAATTAATGATGATCTTTTACTATTCAAGAGTGACAGAATGATGAAAAGATACTCACCTTCCCAGGTAGGAGAGGAAAAGAAAGGGTCCCAGAGCCTCCAAGCTCAAGGCTTGGGCAGCAGAAAGAGAAACTTCCATCACTCTCTGGGGAGGGTCTCAGGAGTCAGAGCTGCTACTTCTTCATATTCAAACGGGAAGTCATTGAAAATAAAGTTTCTACACCAAACAACCGGAGAACTGTCCCATCAAAACATCGTTTCCACCAGAAATAGATCTCAACATTTTCTTTTCAAGTTTTTCTATCTTTTTCCATAGTTTAATTATGACTTCTACTTCCAATATCCTGCATCATGGCCTTTTTTTTTTATCCCTAGAATAGCACCCCTGCCACCTAAACCATCCCGAGTCCCATCTTCTAGTTCCTTCACAATGCGGGACACAGTGCCAAGCTGCCGCTCTGGTGAAAACGAGTCATGTATTTTATTCTGTTTTCCTATTCCTTCACCACGTGTATCATGATCAGTGTCCTGGCTTCTCTGGCCTTCCACACATCACAGCGCCACCCACACAGTAACAATCTTCAAACATTGAAGTCAAAGCAAGTCAAGTTTAGATTTTTCTCCTCACAGATTTGTTGTATTGTAGCAACAGAAGGCAGTATTTATTTTTAACCTTAGTTTTTACATATAAAAAAGGAAAGAAAAAAATTGGGAAAATAAAGGAATAATCCACATATTGAACTCTGATAATTTCTGTTAGTTAAGGAGGAGATGAAGAACAAAAGAGTAAGTTAAAGGAATCAAGAGAAAATTCTAGAACTGAGACTTCAGAACCTCAGATTTCCTCTGGAAAATGCTGGCTGGCTTCCGAAAACATGTCTCCTGCTCACAAGTTCTCTCCATACCCACTTGGTCCCTCTGGCCATCCTCAACACTGCCAGACTGGATACTAATAAGGGCCCTCCCTCATGATACAAATTATCTCAAAGTCAAGAAAAGGAAGGAAAGAAGGGAGGGGAGGGGAGGGAGGGAGAAAGGAAGGAAGTCCGGGGCAAGTGGATAACCTCAGGGGTGAAATCCTGCTCCAGTTCTCCAACCCCCTGAGTCAATGGCAAGAAGAGGCGTGCTTCTCTGTGCTGGGGAGACAGCCCAGCCTGCACAAGTCCCTTCTCTACAAGGTAACTCTTGGATGGCAGTGCCTGGCAGATGGGAGCTTCACAGAGGGGGTGTCAGCAGCACTGTGAACCCTCAGTTCCCACATGCATTCCCTGGCGGTGCATAATTAGCACTCACCACACCACCCATCTCATCCAAAGTCCACATATCTACTGATGTAAGTGACATGTATCTATCACCTTCCCGCTCCCAGTGGTGGCAACAGCAAACTCCACATGGTAACCCAGCCTGCTGCCATGCAGTGAGCAGCAATGTGTGACATCTAACCTCAGGGAGAGCTGGCTGAAGTGCCAAGCACCCCAAACTGACTGGTGAGCCTATGGGTTACAGGGCAGAGATGCTGAGTGTCTGTCTGCTGCACCTCCTGTATGTCACCTTTCAAATCAGTTCCTACCCACTGAGGAGGCTCTGACAGCCTGGCAAATGTGTGGCTGTCACTTCTGCCCTTCCCCCAATCACGAATCCCTTGCTGTTAGCAAGAGAAGAGAGACACAGGCAAGTGAGCAAAAATAGTAAATGTCTCAAGAGCTGACCAAGAAACAGGAGCTACACAGTGATGTACACACCTGTGGTCCCAGCACTTGGAAGGCTGAGGTTGGAGGATTACTCCGTCACCGTGACACTGATAGACTCCTCTGGAGTTGTAAGCCCAAATAAACCTTCCTCTGCAGCTTGGCTTGGTCCTGACCTTTCAACCACAGAAATAGAAAGGTAACTCATATACATGCTAAGTGGCGGTGGAGAGTCAGAACACTCATTCAATACGTCTTTAATATTTAACTTATTTCTAGCCCATGTGGTTTTTAGTGGAACTGTTTCCTAAACAAATGTCTCCTTGATCCCTGACCTGTCAGAGCTGCTTGTTCCCCTAAACATCTCTGCTTATGGTGGCTCAGTTTCCCTAATAATTCTATTAATGTTCTATGAAAGGTAAGAATTAGGGCTAGGGGCTACAGCTCAGTGGGAAAGCGCCTGCTGTACAAGCATGAGGCCCTGAGTTCAAATCCCCAGCACCCATGCAAAGGCTGGGTACAGATCACACATCTATAACCCCAGGGCTTGGTGGAAGCAGCAGGGAAAACAGGGCTCCCCTCTTCTCTCCCTCCGCCCAGCTACCTCACTTTCTTAGTCAACTTTCCTGGGGTTAGGATTAGTGGTGAGCTACTCCCACTGCCTGGCTCTGTTCGGCCTTGGACTCACAGAGATCCTAAGTGAGGTGATTAAAGGTGTGGGTCACCATTCCCTGACCTTCATGGCTTGGCCGTGTCCTCTGATATTCCAGACTATTTTTATTAAATAGACAATATATCAGCACAGGATGAGAATTTTTGGAAATGGCTGGTTGAGTGGGAGACTGTGTCTGAAGTCAGGCTGAGGCAGAATGTGATAGAGCACAACACTTAACATTCTCCACCAGGTTCCAATCATGCAGGTTCAAATTCCATTCCCTCCCAAGGATTGTCACCCTGAAGACATTGATACATTGGTACAGGAAAATCTGACTCAGTCTTCAAGTAGGAATTGGAATGAGTCTTTAAAAAAACATAACACATGTTTTTGCTCTTTTACATTTTTGATATGTGCTACGAATTATTACAAACAAGTTGACATGTCTGTGCTCTGATACCCAATGCAACTAATTACAGTATTAGTAATGGGGGAAAAAGAGTGAACACACACACACACATCTACAACCTACACATGGAAGGCAGAGATAGGTATATTGACTTCAAGATCAGCCTAGGACCCTAGCTACAAGAGTAAACAGAGGAGGCAAGGCAAACTTGAGCAAAGGTTTGTAAGAAATCCAAGAGTCAACAAAATAGGTATCAAAGAGAGGCCATAAAAATGACCTCTAATGCCCAGAGTTAGACCAAAAGTAAGTAACTTTCACAGGCTGGCACAATCAGCTGCACACACACACACACACACACACACACACACACACACACACTGGAGCCTGTACAGACCTGGCTGGTTTCAGCCCTGATACTCTAAAATCTGACTTCTCAGAGAATGGCCTTGGCTTTTCCCAGCAGACTTCTCAGCATCTCTCACAGGACAGGGTTCTTTCTGTACTACCTGAGCCAGAACCTCAAATCCCCTGTAATCAAAGAAAACTTGACCTAATTTATTTAATGAGTGGTTTGAGGAGAATACATTTAATAAAAATTTAAAAATTCCTACAACATAAAATTCATAAAGCATTAAGAGGAGGCTATACTAGGCAGTTCTCCTCAGCTAGCTTTTACAAAGTCCGTGCAGCAGTTCTCTACACAAATTCAAAGGAACCATTGTGACCTGAATGACCGTCACTTAGGAGCAAGATGCATGTACACAGATCCAGAGGTGCTTGTGTGATGGCTAGAGGCTGCCTTGGGTCGGGTTCCAGCTGGTGGTCCTGTTCTGGCGTGTTCTTTCTATTTGCTTCATTGTGTTGTAGGGTTTTGAACACAGTCTTTCTATGTAACCAAGGCTGGTCTGAAAGCTGGAACCATAGGTGCACACCATGGCCAGTTGAGCTCATTTGTGATAGCGCATGTCCTCTTCCACATTTATACAGGCTTCAATGAAGGGGAGCTTTCTCCTTTCGTTTTTTGTAAAGATCAAAGAGCACATGGATCCTTATGGGGATTCTGAATTCATGTAAGAGCAGGTAGGACAAACATCAGGTGAGCATTAAATGAACGAGCACATGTCACTTGGACTGTCCCTTTGCCACCGTCATTTGTGAGCTGTGAGAATGCCCGTCCCAAACGCTCTGGATGACAGTAAGCAAGATGTGAAGGCTGCACTAGAGGAAATCTCTTGAGTTACAAGGTCACAAAACACAGTGGTGTACTAACTAAAACTGCTTAATGAAGTGTAAACATGGAAAAGACCAGTTCCAAATTCCTAAGATTATGTGTAGTTGTCTATGCGGGTAACTAATATTAAGCAGAAATGTAGTTGTGGGAAATGTATTCCTAAAAGGCTATATGTTAAACGAGGTATGTTGGCACACACCTATAATCCCAGTGTTTAGGAGGAGGAAACCAGAGGACCAAGAGTTTGAGGCCAGCCTAAATCACATAGCAAGAACCCCAAAAATAGTTATGGCGTGGGAAGATCTCCACGGCTTGCTGCACATGGATGAGGACTCAAGTTTGGCTTATCAACCAGCACTGGTGTCTGCATTAGGGTTTCTATTGCTGTGAAGAGACACCATGACCACGGCAACTCTTATACAGGAAAACATTTACCTGGGCTGGCTTACAGTTCCGAGGTTCAGTCCACCATGGGGGCACATGGCAGCATGAGGCAGACATGGTGCTGGAGAGGTAGCTGAGAGTCCCATGTCTTACAGGCAACAGGAAGTGGTTGGAGATATTGGTTAATATCACGAGCATATAGGACACCCTCCTCCACTGTGACAGACTTCCTCCAACAAGGCCACGCCTCCTAACAGTGCCCCTTTGGGGGCCATTTTCTTTCAAACCACATAGCTGAGGAAAAGGAGACATGAGAATCACAGGGCCCTGGGCAGCCATCTGGAAGAAACGGTGAACTCCAGCTTTAGTGAGAAATCTGTCTCAAGAAGTGACAAGGTGAGGAAGGTATCTGACGCCCATCTCTGGCACCCTCAAGTTCACATGCAGACACCTGCACCCACATTCTCAAGTTGCATGTAAAAGGTGACCAAAACCACGCTTTTTCATGAGGAAAATAGGGAACTTTCTCCCTTTGTTCTCCATCCGAACATAGGTGCTGTCATGATTCTAAGGTTCGCTTCCTCTCTGATAGACCCTGAAGTCACAAATTACCCATCTCAACTTACGGAGGGAGCAATTACAGATGTGACCATGAGAAAAAGGAGCTAACATCTTAATACTATTTAACTTTAATTTATTAATTTAATTTAGGTGAAGTAGCATAAAATATTTTTCTGCTAAACAGTATTTTGTGGGTTATTTCATTTTTACTAAAAATTTAGAAACTAAACTAACATGAAATGTATGAAATAAGATTCTGAAGAGATCATTTGTTTAAAACAAAAGATACACAAAATCTCATTATTTGTTGGAAAGATAATATTTGACAGTACTGTTACATGAAATATATTACTGAAAGAATTTCATTTTTAACATTAATGGTGCAGATGAGTGTATGCACACACCTGCTCACACCATGGCCTTAGTATAAACACCAAAGAAGAAGCTGGTTCTCTCCCTCAACACAGAACTGAGAGATCAAACTCAGATCCTCAAGCTTAGCAGCAAGCGCATCTACCCACGGAGCCATCTCACTGGCCCACACTTTATACAAGGGCTTAGACAATTTAAAACAGGTGGTTCACCTGTCATTTCTACTGGTCAGACTGGCCAGTAGAAGAAATATATGCCATTGTTCATCAGAGACCTGAGGGGCCAGTGGGCATCACAACCAGGGACCTGGGGGAGCAATGGGCATCACACGTGGGGGGTGGGCATCACACATGGGGGGTGGGCATCACACATGGGGGGTGGGCATCACAACCAAAGGAGCTGATCTATTTGAAGATCTGGTTGGCAGCAGTGTCTTGTCCTGGGCACCTCTTGGTCTTGATTGGTCAGCAGATCAAGGCGTATCGGGCTGTGACACTGTAGCTGGCGTCTGTTTGTTGGCTGGTTGACCCCAGTGAATCTGACCATTTCTCCAGAAAGATTGCGCTCTCCCTGCCTTGCTGTGTTCTCCTCCCCCCACACACTCTTTCCGCCACTGTGCCCCCAGTAGCCTGGAAACTTTGTGGGATGAGAGTGGGGCCTGAAGGGTTAAGACACCCTCGACTGTGCCATCCTGCAGCCCTCCCTCACACACTGCTCAGGGAGATGACCTGTGCTCCGACGACTCACCAGTACTGCACCATACGGAGGAAAAGTTAGATGAGAATGAGTCCCCCTTTTGGAGGAATGGACAAGCTCATACCCTCCTCCCCTACTGTAGGTGCCAAGGGACTTCAATGACCTCTGCACATGATGAGGAGGTCACAACCAATAAAAACAGCAGGAGACCAGACCGCTGGAGAGGATGAGTGGGACAGGGTTCCATCTTGTTTTTCTCCTCCCACAAACTCCAAACAGTCCTTTTTTGTCACAATTTGCACAGTTTGGTAACAAAGAGAGGACAGTCAGGACAGGGAAGTTTTTCTAATAGAATTTGTTTTTCACTCTGAGTCTTGTGCCAGTTAAAGTCAGACTGAAGGTCTGGGGAAGGTCGGGTAGCTAGGAACACTTGCTGGAGTTCAAGTTTGTTTTATTTACTTTCTGTTGCTGTGATACACACCATGACCAAAACCAATCTGGGGACACAGGGTTTGTTTGGCCTACATGTCCTGAGTGCAGTCAATTACTGAAGGATATCACGGCACAACTCAACCATAAGCAGACACAGGAACCACAGAAGAGATCTGCTCTGGCTTCTGCATGCTACATTTCATACAGCCCAGGTCGCATGCTTAGGGATGGCATTGCCCATCGTGAACTGGGCCCTCATACATCAATTAACATGTAAGAAAATGCCTCACAGACATGGCCACAGACCAACCTGACCTAGAAAATTCTTCAGCTGAGGTTCCTGGGTGTCAAGCTGAGAACCGAAACTGTAACAGATTACCAGGTCTCACATCTGGCAGCTCACAACCACCTGAAACACTATTTCCAAATGACCAGACACCTCTAGCCACTGAGGGTACCTTCATACACACAGTATACATTCATACCTTCAGACACATACACATAAAATAAACGTTTAAGAAAATAAAATTGGACTCTGACTTTGAAGTAGGAGGAGACTCTGCATATGCATCAAGCCCCTGGGAAGCAAATGCTGAGTCAGCTCCGTCTTACAGAAAAGTATCAGTCCTGGTGATCTGTTTGGTTTTCACCCAGATCTTCAAACTCATCATACTCCCCCTCAGCAGTGTCCTTTGTCAAATATGGTCCAGTGAGTGTCTGAGCACATGCTGTTCTCTTCCACCCAGCAAGGCCCAAGGGCTGCCCTAGTCTCTCCCCAAAGTTTTTCTCATTCAGTGCAACACATGCCTAGATTGTGGTCCTATAGGTCTCGGGCTCCATTGTCAAGGGGTGAGTCTGAGGAAAAAGGACACCTGAACAGAGAAGGGGAATGTGGCCTTTCCTACAGACAAGGTGAGAGAGCTCTGACCCAGGGAAGCTGGTCATGATGGTTACACTTATCTACCTCTCAAACTTATTGATTCACAAAAATGGGCTGTGAGGAAGGAGAGAGAAGGATAAGACACTGGACTCTTTCTTCCTGAGGTGCTGGGAACTGGATCTACGATCTTGCATGTTCTAGGCAAACACTCTACCACTGAGACAGTCTCACATCGTAGCCCAGGCTATCCTGATCCTCCAGATCTGCCATGACCCAGCACTGACAGCCTGCTCTTCGTATAAATCTTCTCTGAGGGACAGAACCTATCCATGTGATCAAAAGCTCTGTCCCAAGAAGAGGAGACACTGTTCCCTATGCATCTACCACACACTGAAGAAAGAAGCTGCCTCGGATCTTTTCTTGTCCCCATAGGAATGGCACTGTCTACCTCCCCATTCTGTCTCACAAAGCCTTCCCAAGTTCACTTGGCTTCTCTGTTAGCCATAGTTCCTCTTTCCAGAGAAGGACAGGTCCAGGCAAGGCCTTCACCCTGCCACCCTTCCTTGAGGATATGTTAGAAGCAGGTATCAGAAGGTAAATGAAATGCCCCTCAAGGCTTCAAAGACCTTTGCACACTCAATTTATACATGTGTGCCAGTGACACTTGTGGATCACTGTTCAGTAGGATAAGAGAGAGCTGTGCATTTGCTCCACCCTCCTCTGGCATCACTTCAAAGCTGGGCCGATATTTTGGGTGTAACATGGCTTCTGCTCTTCTGGTTTTCCCAAAAGGTCCAGAGAGGGTAAAGAGGTCTGAACATTCTGATGAACAAACATCCTGGCCCTTCACTATAAGGCTTAGCCACCTTCAGACTCCTCTGGGAACAGGATGTGCCAGAGAGACTCACAGACAGCACAGATGTACCCCTGGGACAACAGCTGACACTGTCACCCCAGCAGTCTCCTTTGTCCACTTGGCTCTCGGCCCTGCAAACAGTCTTGCTAAGCTGTCTCATACCGCAACTGAACTGTTCTGTGGTCTACAGTTAATAATTTACATACCGGCCAGTTGGCTGATGCACTGCAGGATATGAGAGGGGGAACGGGAATGCAATAACCCAGATTTAGCCACACTAGAAAAGCACTCCGAAAACTTCAGGGGGCCCAGGGAAGGGAAGATTCATATTTACACAGCTCTCTTAACCCCTGTATAAGGATCACTATGAGGAGGGACATAAATCACAGCATCTTCAGCAAATTCTATATGACCCAGAGAATATGACTTCATTTTCCAAATTGTCTAGTCACACTTTCTAGCCAAAGGTTCCAGTAATTTAAAACATTTGGTGGGAAAATAATGTTGGGACATTGTTTTTAAAGGGGAAAATCTGCTTGGTTTAAATTCAACTTCAGTATGCAAAGACTATGAGCTTACATCACATGACAGGATAATGACAAATGGGCTAATTAGCATCTTATCTGAAGATAAATCTACTTAGCATAGGAGCGGGAGCCATCCTTTCACAGAAATAATGACCCAGATATAAAGTAATGACAGGAAGCCATGGGAGCCAGGGCATGCCTTCACCTCCAGCTAGCTGAATGGTAAAGACCAAGAAAACCAACTCCTCTTCCCCTAGAGTTCATTCACTATCAATAGGGCTCAGGATGTTTATTAAACATATAGACTAACAGGTATCAATTTAACCAATTATTGAATGAATCCTCAGACAGTGGTACTTATACACTCACATATATAATGAGTGGGGTGGATGCTAGAATAAGAGGAGAAGCTAAATAAAATATAGCCAATGTCTCCTCCAGGGCTTAGACCCTATACAGATGCTGGATTAAGAAAGCACAGCAACCAAGCATCCCACAAATCAGGGCACTACTTCCTAAACATCTGAGCGATGGGTCTACCACATAGTGGTCTGGCCTGGTTAAAGCCAAGGCACCTACAGTAGAATCCTCTCTCCCCCAGCTTCTCCATACACCCCTTGGCTACTCCAAGCAACAAAACTGCAATCCTGTATCTCCACAAGTGATTGCAGCCTCTAGGATGTCCTTATACACTTTTATTAGAGTATTATTTGCAAAGAAGATGGACATACTGACATATGACACATAATTTAGAAAAACACTGTTCTTGCATCTGTGGAAACACAGACAAACCGACCTCCATTTGTAAGTAATCACCTTCATTTGACTAGAGTAGACTCCCCTTCCCCAGCCCGCTGGTAAAATTTGCTAGATCTGAACCTCAGAGCTCAGCTGACTCAGGACTCCTTCCAGGGTGAGTGGTTAATCCTGGGGCCTGGGAGTCTAAATGTCCAACAAATGTTGAAGGCAAAGGAAGAAAGAAAACAAACACACGTAAAGAACAATCTCATTCCTCCACTCTTCTGCAAAAGCCCTCACAATGTCTCCTGAGGCAGTCTTGGCTGAGGTTGCTCTCTCTGGCCTCTTCTATGCACCCCCTCTCTCCACGTGGGCTCTGTGCATGCTGCTTTGGTCCCAGCTGCTCCCACTGAACCCATACAGCCCTGTCACCCCATCTCCTCAGCCCTCCCTCCCCGATGCCTATGCGCCCCCGCAAAGGCAACCTCTGTGGCCATGCAGCCTGTGGGTCAGCTCAGCTGCTCTGCCCAGCAGTGTCTGTGCTCTGTCCCCACCCATTCACCATCACCACAGTGACTCTGTTCTCTGTATCTCAGAAAACAGCTCCATTCCTGGCTCAGAACTGATGAACAACAAGATCTCCTAGCAGCTCAATAGCTGGCCATTCGGACCTGTGCAGGTGAATAACAATTAAGTTCCTCGTGACATGTCAAAATGGGCTTCAGGCACCTCTGTGGCACTATGAGATGATAAAGGCACTAAAACATTCCTGTTACCTAGTGATGTCAAAGCCTGCACAGTGTCACTGTATAATACACCACTCACATGCCTATGCTGGTGCTGATGTAAGAACTTTCTCTTTCTCTTTTTGAACCATTCATAAAAATGTGCAGCACCTGCACTTACCTGGGCAGAAGGTAGGACTGGAAACAATAACAATTACTGTCTAGGTGTCTACTACACTGTATTCTCTCTTTAGTTTAAAATATACCCTTCACCTCTCTCTGCACACACACACACTAATATAAAACGCAAGACAGTGACATGTATAACTCAAAATGCTTGCTTAAAATGACTCAAATTCTCAGTTCAACCCCCAAGTACCACATAAACCTTACACAGTGATACAGACACCTAATCCTAGTACTCTGGAAACAAAGGCAAAGAAGATTAGAAGTTCAGGGCCATTCCTGGCTACATAGTGACTTTGGGGCTAACTTAGACCACATAAACAAAACAAAACAAAATAGGCAGGCTATTCTAGGCCTACCACAATGCACAAAATGTTGCATGACAGCCTGTGCATGTAAGGCAGTAACAGTACTCTCTGGACACTGCCCAGGACTCATGACACCACATGGGAGACTACATACAAGAGAACTTGATATATATGAAGACAGAGCTCAGCCCATCTGGAGGGCAGACATACCTTCTGTTGCAAATGGAGAATTCAAATAGTGTTTGCAAAACGGGTGTGAAACTGCCTGTGACCACCTCCAACACAGAACAAGCTCAAGGCCAAGCACAAATTTTGGTGGTAGGAAGTCCCTGCAGGTAGACAATGTTGCCTGGTACAACAGTATGCCTGTGGCCTATGGACACTGGCCTGCTCACAGGCAAGAAAGAAAGAGACTTTCGCGACAAAGAACTCCCAGGACAATAAAAAGGTGGCATCTGGGAGCCAGGCTGCTTAAGGGTTTGAGTGTGTGCAGTAGTGAGCTTCTGGACTGCTGGCTCTACAAGACAAAAGATGAGGCTGCCCCAGCCTGGGCAGAAGAGCCATTTTATTCTAGAATCATCTCCAAACGTCTTCTGTGGTGTGGCCGACCCATCTACGGCTCTCCAGCCTGTCTACTTGGAAGCCTCTCATCTCATTGCGATACCAACCTTCTTAATAAACTCTGGGACAAGCTTCTGGCCTGCCAGCTGTTCTAAGGAGGAGCAGTCATCCAGTTCCAAGATGTAGCCTTCATTGTGAAGCTCGGTCTTCTGAGACCTGAAGAGAGAAACAAAGTGAAATTCTGCATTCTTCTTTCATAAAAAAAGAGGCCCTTAAATCTTTCATGAATATAACTGACAAAACAGCACGGCTAAAAAATATGATAAATAACTACACATGCACATACATACACACACACAGAGACACACTTTTGTGCACTCACACGCATACATATGCATATATGTATCTCCATGCCACTCAAATATCTCCAAGAAGGTTGAGCATGTTCTCAACACTTGAGAGGTCAACCCAGGCGGACTGAGACTGAGCAGCCAGCTCTCAAAGAAAGGACAGAGAGAGAAAGAGAAAGATGGAAGAAGGAAAGAGGAAGGATGGGGGATAAGGAGGAAGGAGGAAGAGAAGTGGTCAGCTCAGAGCTGACCGCAGAAGAAGACATTCTAGAATAACAGGTATAGACAGTATGGTTTCTACAGTAGACAGTACAAAGGTGGTCTGGTGAAGGGGGCTCCTGGGACTTGGGGCAGCAGGCTCAGGGTGATTAAGTGACTTTAGCTGTAACTTTCATTTTTCAAAGAAAAAACAATATTCATATATTACTTAGAAAATTAAATTTTAGGGCCATTACAGGGCTCAACCTCTTCAGAGAAACTGGAAAAAAATCTACCAAAATGAAAGACAAAGCAAAGCTAGTTTGTGTTGGGCCAGTGAGTGACTCAGAGGGTAAAATCATTTGCTGCCACACCTGATTGCCTGAGTGCTATCCCTGAGACCCACACAGCAGGAGCATACAGATTCCCACAAGTTACCTTCTGACATCCACATGTGTAAAAGAACATGTATACGTACACACCCACACATACCCACACACATACATGTATGTAATAAACATTTTTAAGACCCTATGAGGCAACTGCGAGCAGAAATTTTGGAGAAGCAGAATGTAATTGAGGGTGGTCAGGAACATAAGTCTTGGGTTTGGCCATGATTACAGAGGCTTGTCGTCACATGCCTGCTTTACCCCACCTATTGATGGCTGTGTTGGCTTCCTCCTCACACACACCCACCCTGACACTGTCCATAGCTGGCTCAACAAGAGAAGAATGAGCAAATGGCCACCAGAGAGAGAGCTCATTCATTCTGTCACCTCTCTGTGAACTCCTGTGTGGCAACAGCATGGGTCTGGGGAACTCTGGAAGCTGCTGATGTCTGAAGTGGAAGGAGCTTCCTAGGCCCAGCAGGTACAATGAAGGATCAGTACAGGATGTTGTCTATCCTAGGTGCCTGGCCACAGGGCTCCTTCCACATGTGCAGATACGCTGCACCAGCTGTGGAGTCATTTGTCCCTCTTGGGACAATGAGGCTTCTCTACCAGAGTCCTGATCATAAAATCCCTAAAGTGTACCCTTTTAACACACACACACACACACACACTCAAACACAGCACACATATCAAACATACCATACACACACTCATATACACATCTCACAAACCACAACACTATAAACAGTATAGTACATGTGAATGCATATTTGTTATGATAATTTTAAAATGAATCTCCAAGGTTTCCATGTGTGGTAAAAAACAATTTATGCTTCTATTAACCACCTGGGTATAATTTACATAAAATTTAAAGGAGAGAAAAATTAAAGAGGAGATGGTGTTTCCCAGGTGTGAGAATGTGGTTCATTAAGCAAATTTCAACAGGTTATTTTTATTTTCCTGTTTCCTGTAGCACATTCTTCTGAGGTAGCATAATTTTGAGACATGAAAGAGTAAGATGACTTCAAACTTGTCCATCTGGAATAAACCAACTCTAACAACTAACTGGCTCAGAGCCCAGCCATCTTATTTCACTGCATATTTGGTCATGTTCTTACTTCTGCCCCTAGAGAAACTAAGACAGAAGACTCCAGACCTTTGAATGAAATTTAGTCAAAATACACTGTTATATGTGACATCTTAAATGCCAAAGGCCAAAATAGGGGAAGAGAGCCCTAAGATATTTAGTCCTTAAAGAGCTTGTCATATAAGCCTAAGGAATAGCCCTGGGTTCAATGCCAAAACTGCTGTAAAAATCCAGATCTGGCAGGATTTATATAATCACAGCACCAGAGGGGCAGAGACAGGTGAATCCCTGGGAGTTCCTGACTAGCCACCCTGCCTAGCCTAATTGTTGAACCCTAAGTCCAAGTCACAGACATATCTCAAAAAGCAAGATAAACAGTACTTTGAATGATACCGATGTGTGTACATATGTGTATGTGTGTGTGTGTATATGTGAGTACATGCTGCGTGAGACACCAAGTATGTCAAAATTTATCACAGAGCATGAAACCATTTCAGTCCCTAGGAGGAAGATGTGGGACTGTCCTTTACAGAAAACACCTCTCAGAGGACAGACCAAGTTCTAGTCAGGCAGCCGAGCAAGCACAGCCCCGGATGACAGCATGTACACTGTGACCTTGAAACGTGGGAGGGAGAAGTGAAGTGAAGCCAGGCTCTGGCTGTCCAGTGAATCACAGGGTAAGGGACCAGGCATTTGCTACAGTCAGTGAACAGCATCTCCTGGCTGAGTGGCCACTTGCCACCCTCCTGTGGGTAAGTCATTGTGTGGTCTTAGAAAGGGACATGAGAACACCAACTTCTCTGATTTCAGATGATGTTACTTCTGGAATGAGCAGAGAGATGTGGATTTAAACAAAAGGAAAACAGAAGGTCACAACATGGTCCCTACGTGGACATGGGACTAAGTAGCAGAAAAAGGCTCTCACGTGGTCTTGTTTGCAAAAACAGTACATACACTAAATCCTGGAGAAGATCAAGGCACACTATGTCTTCTCCTCCAAGCTTCATAAATGATCTTGCAGGTCACTCAGAAGCTGATGCATTGAACAATTAGAAAGGCATCACATCTACTATAAGCCTTAAGAAAACTTCCTAGGCTTCAGTTGCTTTCATGGTAGGTAGGACAGTGGGGACAGGATGATATAGGCCCTCCTAGGACACAAAGCAAACAGATCTTTAATCCAAAGCACAGAGAAAGTCCTTGAAGGGCACAGAACACAGATGTGACATGGCTTGATCATGTTAAAAGGATTCTTGACATCCAGATTCAGGGGCAGCTGGAGACTATCTCCATGGTCCAGACAACAGATGTTAGCATTCCAAGTGGGTTCTGTTTTTAAGGCAGAATTCTTACAATATCCAAGAGACCGTTGGTAGGGCATAAAAAGAAGAAAGTAAACAAGATGATTCCAAGAACTGTCTTTGCAGTTAGAAAGGATGTAGTTGCCACAATCATGATGGGGAATAGCTCACTTGGCACAGGTTTGGCAGGGCAAGAGAAGACTGACATTCAGTTTCTTCAGATATGCTAAATGTCACATATCTAGTTGACATCCATGTAGAAGTGTCTACTACAGTTGAAAATATACTCAGATCTGAGGTTGGGCTGTAACTCATTGGTAGACTGCTTACCTAGCATTTGCAAAATCCTAGGTTTAATCCCTACTGCTGTATGAACCAGGCATGATCCACCTGAAATCTCAGCACCCAGGAAGAGGAAGTAGAGGTGGGAAAACCAGGTGTTCCAGGCCATACTCAACTACATTACACATTCAAGGTCGGCCTGGGATACACAAGACTCTGTCTCAGAAAGAAAAGGAAAAAGGAAGGGGTGGGGATGGAGAGAGGGAAGGAGGGAGGGAGGGGACACAGAAAGTCTCTCAAGGCAGGTGGCTGAAGATCATCAGCAGTGCAGTTAAAGCCTAGAATCAGCTGAGTTCCTCAAAATGCAAATAGATCCAAGCCTGTCATCCTGCACAAAACTCAAATCCAAGAGGATCAAAGACCTCAACATAAACCCAGCCACTTTAAACTTGATAGAAAAGAAAGTGGGAAATACACTCCAACACATTGGCACAGGCGACCACTTCCTAAATATAATACCAGTGGCACAGACACTAAGAACAAAAATCAATACGTGGGACTGAGAAGCTTCTGTAAAGCCAAGGACACTGTCAATAAGACAAAACGACAGCCTACAGATTGGGAAAAGATTTTCACCAACCCTACAAGTGATAGAGGACTGATCTCTAAGATATATAAAGAACTCAAGAATGGATTAACAAACTGTGGTACATCTACACTCAGCAGTAAGAAAAAATGATCCTAAAATTTGCAGGCAAATGGATGGATTTGGAGAATATCCTCCTGAGTGAGGTATCACAAACCCAGAAATATAAGCAGGGGATGTACTCACTCATTAGTGGACTTTAAACAAAACGCAAAGCTTACCCAAGCTACAAAGTACAACCACTGAACAGCTTGCGATCTGAAACACGTTGGACTGGTACCTTGGAGCCCATTCACTCCAGAGGAACACCTGACTCAGTCTTGATGTTGGTTAGGTAATTGGAGCTGCCTGGATGGGGTGAGGAAATTGCAATTCTTGGAGTGGATGCTGAACTAAGCCACCTTGGGACCTTGGGACCTCCTGCCCTTGCTGGGGAGGAGATAAAGTGATGGAGAGAAGAGTGAGTGACTGGGAGGGGTGAAAGGGGGAAGGGAGTCTGAACAAAGGGATACATAGATAAAAAAAATATGAGTTTATTAATAAAAATAACAAAACAAAACAAAAGACTTCACAATAAGAACCCCAAGTAGCAAGGAGGAGATTATGATATTTCTGTAACAGCAGCTATGTGAGACTTGTTTCTGGAAGTCAATTAAGGAAGCACATCACTGAGAATGGTAGAAGCTACCCTGTCAATTGCTTGCATGAAAAAGCTCATCATCTTCTCTCTAATTTGCATATTCTGTTGAAATCCCCAAAGGATCCCTCCTAGGAAGCAGGTCTGAGGTATCCCTATGCCTTTAACATCTGAGTGTTAAGTTGGCAGACCATCAAGTTACTCTGCCAGCTTGTTTTAGGATACCTGGTCCTTTGGAGAAAAAAAATATGCTTCTAGACTGTTTTCTCGAAGCTCTCTGGGGAAACGGAGGGGCACTCTCTGGTCTCCAGGGGCAGGAGCCTCTATTGCATTTAAGACCCTGGAAAGGCTATCGAAGCTCGGCCATTCCAAAGGGGTCACCATGGCTGGGAATAGCCCTCTCTAAGCCATTAAAAATACACACATCTAAGCAAATTCTGTTACCATATTTGAAGTAATTTCTGGAAAATTAATGAATCCCTGAAACCTTTCACAAATTAAGAATAAGATGTGCGCTAAGCTCATTTTAGGTCTTTGGAGGCAGATCTAATTCAAAGCCACTTTAAAAATTATCAACTATTTCTTTAGGTAAAAATCACATGACAGAAAGTTATGATATAAGACTTTTAGGTAAAAACATGTAATAGATCTCACTTCAGTACCTAAGTCATAGATGTCCTAACTTACATCATTTCAAAGTTTAAATGATCCCCCTTTTCTATCCAGGAGGCAGAGCTTAAATTTCAGTCATAGAAAGGAAAGATGGTAGAGCTCATCAGCAAGGCCATTTCTGCTCTTTTTAGAAAAATTGTAAGAAGCAGAGACAGAACTAAGTTAGACTGGGGCCCTGCCCCATCAGATACAAAGTTCCTAAATGTCAGTTGTCAGAAACAAATTCTTTATTTCTGGGAAACAGGAAGAGAGGTTAAGACTTACCCAGCCTAGCCAATCCTTTTGTTTCTCCTCCTCTTCCAAACAACACCAGGTTCAAGTGGAATGACCAGAAGAGCTATTTTTGTTTTAAAGAAATGAGCCAGCTGTAAGTCTGTGCTGCTTGACCTTTCAATACAAACAAGTATCATCTGAAAGGAGGGAACCTCAACTGAGGCTGCATGGTTGCGCCATCATCCTGATTGATGATTGGTTGCAGCATCGTCCTGATTGATGATTGGTTGATGTGGGAGGGCCCAGCCCACGGTGGGCGGTGCCACCCAGGGCTGGGGGCTGGGTATATACGAATCAAGCTAAGGCCAAGGTAGCAATGGAAAGCAAGCCATGTGTGGTTGGTGGTGGCAAGTCAGGTATTGCCCTTAAGAAAAGTAGGGTCTAAAGGGTGGATGGATGGCTCAGCAGCTGAGAACATTCCCTGCTCCTGCAGAAGACCTGGGTTCGATTCCCAGCACCCCCATCTGAGAGCTCACAATTGCCAGTAACTGCAGCTTCAGGGAATCTGGTGGCTCTGGTCCCTGTAGGCATCTGCACATAGTACACAAACAAGCACAGGCAGGGGCATGCTCACATGTGTGCACACACCTTTATAAAATAAAAATATTTAAGAAAAAAAACTACATAGGGACAGAAGGGTATGAGACTTATTTCTACTGTCTAGGACCAGGACGTATTTCTTAAATCAAGGAGGAAGAGTGGACTCCTTGAGGCTGTTAGAAATTAGTCACAGGGCCATAAACAATGAAAGCTAGTGAAGCTCTAGCTAGAAAACAAGCATGGTGGAACGAGACAAATACAAGTCAGCGTGGCAAAGCTCCATGACCGTGGAGGGCGCTTGTTTGTTACTCAGCTGGTGAGTAATCAGAACCGAGCAGATACAGAGTTAAAACAAGCCTGAGGTCAGGCTGTCCCTCCAGTGGCAAAGTAATGGAGTAGGGAACTAGGCTGCAAAGACACGGGGGACTAGCCTCCACCCTGGCGGAAGCTCAGGAAGGCATTAGAAGATTACGTTGGGAGCTTGGTGTGCAGGAAGAACAGAGAGTGGTTAGGGAGAGAGATTTCAGGCGAATCTTGGTCCTGTCTTCAGTGGAGTGTGGGAGGAGAATAAACCATAACGTTCTATGATGCTTCCCAAATAACCAGAAAAAAGGATTATCTGTGGTTTATATTCTGTATTGTTGCAAAAAACCACATCTACAGCAATAAAAAGATGCAGTGCCGGAGTTTAAAGTTCCCTCTAATACTGAAGGTTTAAAAATGCTTGAGAGGGGGAAAAATGGCAAAAGAGGGGGGGTGAGAGGGAGAAAGAGGAAATGAAGAAGAGAGAGGAGGGAAGGAGAAAGAGAGAAGAGGGAGGGAAAAGGAGAGAGAGAGGGAGAGAGAGAGGAGGAGGAAGAAAGAGGGGAAGAGAGAGAGAAGGAGGGAGGGGAGAAGAGGGAGGGAGGGGAGAGAAGGAAAGAGAGAGAGAGGGAGAGGGGAGAGACAGAGCACCAGAGGAAGAGAAAAAGGAGACGGAGCCTCCACTTCCGATTTTCCCCGACTCTGTCACCTCTGTCACTCGCTCTCAAAAGCTGTACACTGACAAGTGGGTGCCTGTTACAGGGGAACATCAACATACTACACTGTTACTTACTTTAGAAAAAAATCTTGCCCTATCTTGTCTCAGAGCTTACAATCAGTGTTGGCTCTCTCCTAGATAAAGCATCCAATGTCCAACACAAAGCCTTTGCTGTCTGCATCGACGGGACAAATGTGAAGGAAGAGCTTCGCTCTCAGCGCTCTGCACTACAGGAAGAAGGGGAACAGCCACAGAAGAACCCTGCTCTCTCGGCCCCTCAGACTCTTATAAAACATACGCACGCGCATGTGCACGCACACCAATCACAGAAAGAGCTACTGAATAAAATCATATATTCTTAACATTTGCTGGTTCAAAAAAAGTCCCACATCTGCACAAAGAAATAGTATTATGAGTTGTCCTCAAGAGTATTATGGGCCACACAGCCAGGTCAGTGACAGGAAGTCTCAGTTTGCACACAATCGTGGGTTCCAAGTTCAAGTCTGTTACCTACACCCTGGCCCTGCATGGGATAGGGCATGGCACCGCCATGCTCTACATCTGCAGCATCCAACGAAGTCACTACAGAAAAGTGACCAATACAACACAAGGGAACGGAGCTTTCGTTTCAAAGTTTGTCAGTTCCAGGGCTGGAATGTTGGCTCACATGTTAAGAACCCTCACTGCTCTTGCAGAGGACCTGAGTTCCAAGTTCTCAGTGCCCACATGGTAGTTTTCAGCTTTCCATAACCCCAGTTCCAGGGGATCTAGACCCTCTTCTGGACTCTAGAGCCTCTGCATCTAAATGCAGTATACACATATGTAGGGAAAACACTCATATGAAATAAAGATAAATTGTTTTTAAAAAAAATAAGCTCAACCTACTTTGATTCAAATGTTCATTTGTGTTATGAAGACACAGCTTAGCTCTCTCATTAATTTAAAGGTACATAGAGCCCATATAGAATCTACTAAAATGTAGATTCTGATTCTACATCAGGGTGGGGGCCTGAGAATCTGAAATTTCTCAGGAACTCACAGAAGAGCTGACACTGCTGGTCCATGGACCGCATTTCAAGCAGCAAACCTCTTCCTTGACAACCATGACTGACCATGGGGCTTCCTTTGGGTTTAACCACATTTCCCTTTAAGGCAAAGCTTGTGTGATGACATCAATGTCTCCCATGTGCCCTAAGCATGTAAACAAGTCACTAGACCAATGAGAAGAAGAGAAACAAGTACTGGGAACCTACATTATCAAGAGTTGGCATCTCACGGCAGAAATGTCTACTGGAAATGAGGCTCCTTTTAAAATACAATGGAAGGCTGTGTATGTTTCTTCAAGTCCAACCTCAATAGGTCTGGCACTTTAACCTCACTCCAAACAGTAAGGGCTGTGGTGGCCATTTCTCTCTCTCTCTGTCTCTCTGTCTCTGTCTCTCTCTCTCTCTCTCTGTGTGTTTTTATCTTGGGGGGGGCGCCTGGGTGATGAGAGCAGCATGTCATCCTCACTCTACAATTACTTCACAGGATTCTAAAGCTGTGTGTATATTTTATGAGCTTGAAATTGAGTATTGTTCTTTCAAGGTCTGAAAAATATTGTGTTGGGATTTTGATGGGAATTGCATTGAATCTGCAGATTGCTTTTGGTAAGATTGCCATTTTCATTATATTGATCCTACCAATCCAGGAACATGGGAGATCTTTCCATTTTCTTCTATCTTCTTCAATTTCTTTCTTCAGAGATTTAAATTTTTTGTCAAACATATCTGATACTTCTTTGGTTATAGTTACACCAAGGTATTTAATGCTATTTGCAGCTATTATAAAAGGTGATGTTTTCCTTATTTCTTTTTCAGCCCTTTATCTTTAGTGTATAAGAGGGCTACTCATTTCTTTGAGTTAATCTTGTAGCCTAATACATTGTTGAAGGTGTTTATCAGCTGTAGAAGTTCCCTGGCAGAATTTTGTGGGTCACTTATATATACAATCATGTCATCTGCAAATAGAGATATTTTGACCTCTTTCTTTCCAATTTGTATCTCCTTAATCTCCTTTTGTTCTCTTA
This sequence comes from Sigmodon hispidus, assembly GCA_004025045.1. Lineage (NCBI taxonomy): Eukaryota > Metazoa > Chordata > Mammalia > Rodentia > Cricetidae > Sigmodon > Sigmodon hispidus. The sequence goes on along the minus strand of PVIH01007228.1, from coordinate 44,021 downwards.
TTGTTTTAGCTAAAACTTTGAGAACTATGTTGAATAGATAAGGGGAGAGGGGACAGCCTTGTCTAGTTCCTGATTTTAGTGGGATTGCTTTGAGTTTTTCTCCATTTAGTTTGATGTTGGCCGTCAGCTTTTTGTAAATCGCCTTTATCATATTTAGATATTTTCCCTGTATTCCTGATCTCTCCAGGACTTTTATAATGAAGGCATGTTGGATTTTGTCGAAGGCTTTTTCAGCATCTGAGGAAATGATCATGTGTTTTTTTTTTCCTTCAATTTGTTTATATGATGGATGACATTTACAGTTTTCCGTATACTGAACCATCCCTGCATTTCTGGGTTAAAGCCTACTTGATCATGGTGGATGATATTTTTTATACGTTGCTGTGTATGGTTTACCAGAATTTTGTTGAGAATTTTTGTATAAATATTCATGAGGAAAATTGGTCTGTAATTCTCTTTCTTTGATGTGTCTTTGAGTGGCTTGGATATCAGGGTTATTGTGGCCTCATAAAAAGAGTTTGGCAATGTTCCTTCAGTTTCTACTGTGTGAAACAGTTTGAGGAGTATTGGTAATAGCGCTTCTCTGAATGTCTAGTAGAACTCAGCACTGAAACCATCTGGACCTGGGCTTTCTTTATCTGGGAGACTTTTAATGACAGCTTCAATTTCCTGTGGTGTTATAGGACTGTTTAGGTCTTTAATCTGGTCTCTATTTAATTTTGGTAAATGGTACCTGTCCAGACAGCTGTCCATTTCTTGTAGGTTTTCTATTTTTCTGGAGTATAGATTTTCAAAGTATGATCTGATAATTCTGTGGATTTTCTGGGGGTCTGTTGTTATGTTCCCCTTCTCATTTCTAATTTTGTTGATTTGGATACACTCACTCTGCTTTTTGGTTAGTGTGGATAAGGATTTATCTATCTTGTTAACTTTCTCAAAGAATCAACTCTTTGATTCATTGATTTTCTGTATTGCTCTTTTTGTTTCAATTGTGTTGATTTCAGCTCTAAGTTTGATTATTTCCTGCCATCTATTCCTTCTAGGTGAGTTTGCTTCTAATTGTTCTAGGGCACTCAGTTGTGCTGATAGTTCTCTTGTGTGGGATTTCTCTAGTCTTTTCATGTAGGTATCTAGTGCTATAAATTTTCCCCTTAAGACTCCTTTCATTATATCTCATAAATTTGGAAATGTCGTGGATTCATTTTCACTGAATTCTAGGAAGTCTTTGATTTCTTTCTTAATTTCTTCCTTGATCCAGAGGTGGTTCAGTTGAATGATTTGTAGTTTCCATGAGTTGGTAGGCTTTCTATGATTCTTGATGTTGTTGAACTCTAACTTTAGACCATAGTGATCTGAAATGGTACAAGGAGTTATACACATTTTTTAGTACCTGTTAATATTTGCTTTATGGCCTAGCATATGGTCAATTTTAGAGAAAGTTCCATGGGGTGCTGAGAAATATGTATATACGTTCTTGTTTGGGTGGAGGGTTTGGTATATATCTACTAAGTCCATTTGGGTCATAGCTTCTGCTAGATCCCTTATTTCTCTGTTGAATGTCTGTCTGGTTGACCTATCCAAGAGTGAAAGTGGAGTACTGAAGTCTCCCACTATTAGTGTGTCAAGTTTGATATGGGGCTTAAGCTTTAGAAGTGTTTCTGTTACATATGTAGGAGTCCTTGTGTTGGGGGCATAGATATTCAGGATTGAAATTTCATCTTCATGAATTTTTCCTGAGATAAATAAGTAGAGACCTTCCTGGTCTCCTTTATTGATTTTAGTTTAAAGTCTATTTTGTTAAATATTAGAATGGCTACACCAGCTTATTTCTTAGGGCCATTTGATTGGAAAATCTTTTTTCCAACCCTTTACTCTGAGCCTGTGTCTGTCTTTAAAGTTGAGGTGCATTTCTTGCATGCAGCAGAAAGATGGTTTCTGTTTTTTTTAATCCATTGTGTTAGGGTGTGTCTTTTCATAGGTGAATTGAGTCCATTAATATTAAGGGATATTAATGACCAATGATCAATATTTCCTACCGTTTTTGGTAGTAGCTTGCATTTCCTTTTTCGGGGGGGGGGTGTTTCTTCTGTGGGCTTATCAATTGTCTGTGGTTACATGGGTGTTTCTGGTTTCCTTAGGTTGGAGTTTTCCCTCTAGGGCTTCTTGCAGGGCAGGGTTTGTGGTTAGGTATTGTTTAAATCTGGTTATATCGTGAAATATCTTGTTTACTACATCTATATCGATTGCCAGCTTTGCTGGGTACAGTATTCTAGGTTGGCATCCATACACTTTTAGTGTCAGTATAATGTCTGACCAGGTCCTTCTTGCTTTCATTGTTTCCATTGAATAGTCAGGTTTTATTCTGATGAGTCTGCATTTATAAGTGATTTGACCTTTCTCCCTTGGAGCTCTTAGTATTTTTAATTTGTTCTATAGGTTTAGAGGCTTGATTATTATATGGCAAGCAGACTTTTTTGTGGGTCTAGTCTATTTGGTGTTCTGTAGGCTTCCTTGATTTCATAGGCATTTCCCTCTTTAGGTTGGTGAAGTTTTCTTCTATGATTTTGTTGAATATATTTTCTGTGCTTTGGAGCTGGTATCTATTCCAATTGATATCACTTGAGCTCCTTCTTTTATTCCAATTATTCTCAGGTTTGGTCTTTTCATGGTGTCCCATATTTCCTGGACATTTGGTGTTATGACTTTTTTTGGTTTTGTTTTCTTTAACTGATGTATCTATTACCACTACTGAGTCTTCCACCTCAGAGATTCTCTCTTCCATCTCTTGGATTCTGTTGGTTATGCTTGAATCTGTAGTTTCAGGTCATTTTTTTCAGGTTTTCTATTTCTAGTTTTGTCTTGGTTTGTACCTTCTTTATTGCTTCAATTTTGATTTTTAATTCTTGGCAAGTTTCTTTCACCTGTTTGTTTTCTTTTTCTTGGTTTTCTTTATTTCCTTTTTGGGCTTTGTTCATCTCTTCTAATTTTCTGTTTGTATGTTCTTCTATTTCTTTAAGGCAGTTTTTTTATATCCTCTTTTAAGGCTTCTATTAGTTTCGTAAAGCTGTTTTTAAGGTCGTTTCCTTCTGTTCCCTCTTCATTATTACGTTCAGGTCTTGAAGCTATAGAACTACTTGCTTCTTCTGGTGGTGTCTCGTTGACCTTTGTATTGTTGTATGTATTCTTGCACTGCCATCTGCCCATTATTTTCTCTATTCACTCTTGGTTAGTTCTTGGTCAGCTCTTAGTGAGTTGTTGGTCTGAGGGCTCTTAATTAGCTATGTGCTCAGAGGATCAGCTGTTCTCGTGAGGTTCCAGTGTTATGCCAGTCATCACCTCTTGACCTCTCACCTCTCAGCTGTGTGCCCAGGGACTTGGCTGTTCCTCCACTGCTATTACACCAGCCATGAACCAGGTGGGCTGTGCTCTGCACCAAAGCTGAGAAACCATCTCAGGGCCTGGGTTCAGGTGGCAGAAGTCACCTTCTGACCTCTGACCTCTCAGCTGTGTTTTTAGGAACTTCTCTGCTTTCTTGCTGCTATTATGCCAGTCATGGTCTGTACAGACTGTGTTCCCCGCCAAAGCAGAGTTTCTTACCTCTGAGGCGTGCGCCCAGGACCAAGGGACCCAGCTTTTCCCCGTACTGCTCCTTTCCCAGCTGTGTTCTGGGTGAGCAGTGTTCCACGCTGCAGCAGCCAGGCCGTTCAGGGCCTGGGTTCAGGGGCAAAAGTCACTTTTTGGGTGTGTCTCTTCTATAATGTCATATAACTACTAACCTAGCACAGTCCATAGGCTTCTCAAAATGACTTCAAACCTGTAAATAATTTGCTTCTAACAATAATATTAAACTCTGTATTTTTGAAAATACAATATGAAAATTAATCTCAAATTACTATGTTAATGTAATTACAGTTTCAAAAGGTGTTATGGTGAACAGCATAAAATTACTTTAGGCTTCATACAGAAAGATAAATGTACAAAGTGACCATGATCCTGAGGAAGTTTCCTTATTACCATACACACTACAAATGTTTTGTGAAAATTCATATGGGGTTGAAGATATAAGTCAGTTGATAGAGCATGTGTTTAGCAAGTGTGAAGTCTGATCCACAGAAAGGAAAAAAGTAATGCAAAGCCCTATAAACAAAACAAAGAAAGAACAAAAAATCAGGGAGCTGGAAAGAGGGCACCAGGTTATGAGTACTTGCTGCTCTTTCAGAGAACATCATTTCAGTTCCCAGAACTCATGCTGGGGGTTCACAGCCATCTGTAGCTAGCTTCAAGGGTCTGATGCTCTATTCTGGCCTCCACAGAACTTACACTCACATGCACACACACACATACACAACACACTGAAACATAAATCTTTTTTAAAATCAGGAACAGATTAAAACATATATGGAGAACCTAATCATAATATACATGTCATTTCATTTGGTGGCAAAATTAGGTTAGCATAATAAATGTTTTTGGCAATGTTGGATTCCTAGGAAAGAGTAAAGTCAGAGATCTGCCTTGCACACTAACTCTAATTCAGGCAATCTCGACAGGAAGCAGCTTGTTTCATTGGCAGATGGTTGACCGTGACTGGAAGCATTTGACTGCTACAAGTGGGATAGGGAAGTCATCACTAGTACATAATGTCAAGAATGCACAGTGAGGCACTCTTCATGTTCCTCACCTAGGCTTCAAAAATAAAGACAATGTGTATCATGGAGCAATGTGCAAAGGCCTCCAAAACAGGTAAACTGCTGCTGTGATTACTGCCAATGATGGTTGAATCATTCAAGAAACTCTTACAAATGCATCGATGTGCTTTACTAGGCAAATAGATTTTTCTTTTCTGGTAAGATCTAGGGTAATGGGCACAGCAATTTGGGGGATTTAAGCAGATTGGGTTTAAGAATGAACATACCAAGGGCATGGGTATGTTATAAACTTCCCTCTGTACAGATCTCACCTCTCCAAAAGGCTGCCACCTCAAAGCCACATAAGTTACTTCACCAACAGTGACCAGACCTGGAAGCCAGAAAAACAGAACACTCCAGAGCTCTGTGGTTCTGGATGCATCCCAGTCTGGGAATGAGTATGGCTTCTGTTCACATAGTCTCTTCACAGAGACAAAAGATGCTACAAATCCAGCAGGGTTCCTGAGATGCTCTGACATGTCCATAACCTCCAGGGCCTGTGAGGCATGAGGCAACTTAGGTACTCTCCCCACATGACCTCAACCCATGCCACTTCATTTCTGAAAAGGAATTAACCAGTGCTGCTTTGTTCTTCTGGAATATACAGTGGGAAGTTGGTAATTAAAGAAAATAATAATGTCTTTCTGCTCGAAATGGCCTAAGTATGAAACCTCAGCTGAACACACAATGTCTTCAACCAATATTACAACAAAAACAACCATCATGAGGACACAGTGAGAATGAATGATGATACTTAATACATACAGGATTGTAGCAAAGGGCTCTCAGAAACAGGTGCTGTATGAATACAAGTTTCTAATTTAGATTTTTAAAGTCCTTGTAGCAGTGTTAAATTCCAGTTCATGGTGGGTGAATAGAAAGCAAATGAAATGATAAACTCCACTAGATCATATTTATAGGATTTATTTCTATGGAAAAATGGTTTTATCTTTCAACCATTTAAAGTATTATAGATAACACTTGCACAGATTAGAGAGATAATCATTACGTGGTGACCTACAGATCACGGAAACACTGATAATGTTCTCATATGTGCCTGAAAGTTATTTCTCATGTGTCTTACTGTATTCTTATTGAAAATGTAATTAGTACTGGTGTTTTCTAGGTCCTGTGGCTAGAAATGTCGACCACCTGACGAGAGAAGGGGAGACTCAGAAAACCAAACAAAACCCTAGACCCCTTACGAGGCCACAGAATTAATCTCCCTCCTACAGAACTCATTGTTTGAATAGTGCATGCCTGAGTAAAGGGAAGAGGCCTTATTTTATTTAAAAACAAACACAGATACTTCAGGGTACTGTGATATTCATATATATTTTAACATCAACAGGAAACTCAAAGAGACACAGTGCTCATTGCATCGGTGTGGAAGTCACCAGCCTACTGCTCTGTGCCACTCCAGAATACTTGTGGGGAAAGACTGGAAAACCTCTCGAATGTTAATTTGACAAAAATAAAAATAAAAAGTATTGGGAAAGACACAGGAAATCAGAGTGAGCTCTGAGAGCAGGGGAAATGAGTCTCCACACAAAGCAAGCACGTCTCTTCTATTTTCTCCACTTGGACAGAGGCCGCCACTTTGGAAGAAGAGGATGAAAAACTGAGGCAGGACGTTTAGGAGTGTGGATTGGAAAAACCTCTTCCCCTGGAGAACACGGCTTGATGCTGGCATATTAGGGAAAGTGCAAACACAATAATTAACAAGGAATCCTGCAATTTCAACACACCAGAAAGGGTGTTGGCTCCTGAGGGGGCCGGGAAATAAGAAGAATAAATTAGAGTAGAGCTGGGTGACACTGAACAGCTCCTGGGGGTCAGGAAGGGGTAACGGAGAGTTAATCAGGTGTGACACATACCTTGGGAAGCTGGGGGACCACTGGGCGCCTTTCCTATTTCTGAATCCACAATAATGAACTAACTCCACACTAAACAGACAGCTGCTTATTTATTCTCTGCTCAGATTCAAGAATCAAGCTTCTAGTCAGTCTTCCTGGGTTTCTCTGCTCTCTGGAAGCAAGCCTGCTGCTGTGGCTCCCATCACAGTAACACGTGTCAATCACCCCCAGCCCACTGTTCTCCGCCTTCCTGTGATTCCAACAATCAGCTAGCTCCAGGCTGATACCCAGCCTCCAGCGTGAACAGCTTCTAGGGGTTACTTTTGTAGGTGCTTTCACCCTCTGTGTATCCCCTTAATTATAAAGCCTCTTTCCAGAAGCCTATAATTCTTCCAGGAGCTAAAAATAATTGGTAAAAATTAGAGATGAAGAGATATGAGTCCACTTAAAAGAGACACTTGCAACTATAATTTTTTAAAAATTTTCCTTTTAGTTTCAATATAATTCTGCACTTTTCCAATTTTGCCCTCTTCAAATGCCAAAGAAAATGTCCCTGTTATCTTGTGAGCCATAAAAAAAGGCAATGTAATGCATTCATGCTTCACTTAAGGTCCACAAAGAATTCTGTTCCACTGAAGGGCATTCTTTAGATGTTTCTTTAAAAAGAGAGAAAAATAACACACAAACACTCCAGTGGCAAATCACTGTTATTCTTGCCCATGAAAAGTAGGTGTGGGTGTCTTTGTGTATGTGTATTTGTGTGTTTGTGTGTATTTGTGTGTGTTTGTGTGTTTTTGTGTGTGCATTCCATTATTTTCCATTCATGCTATATGGCTTTATTATCAAGATGTCCTCCCACTGTTGGTAAATGAAGCCAAGCATAGAATCATTTGTAATGAATTTATGATTCTTTAGTGAATAATTATAGCTAAATTCCAAGGCAGAATTTTAATATTTAAATATTTTTAAAAATTAATTATTACATCTTAATTTTTATGAGTTTTTCTTACACATTGTAAGCACACTGTGCAGATGCCTGGTTCCAAAAGCTGGGACCAAACCTGGGTCTCCAAGAGCAGTGAGTGCTTCAATTGCTGAGCCATCACTCCAGCCCCTGATGTTCTTTAAACAACAGTAGCAAAAAGATTCATTTTTAAATCTTTATTTAATGTATATGTAAGTATATATCACGTGTGTACAGGAGCAGCGGAAGTCAGAAGAGGGCAGTAGATCCCTGGAAGTGCAGTTAGAGGTGATTGTAGATTGTCAGCATGGGTGCCCAGAACCTTCCTCTGGAAGAACAGTACGTGCTCCTAACCACTGGGCTATCTCACTAGCCCTTCAGGCATTGCTTTATTTGACTTTATTTAAATAAAACTACTGGGCTGCGCTTGTTAACACTGAGACTTCCAAGATGGGGGAAGGAAGGCAGTGAAGAGGTGGGTCATGGGAGCCTGTGAACCAGAGTCCACTACCTGTGAAAGGGAGAGCGGGCCCAGACGGCCGGTGGTCAGCTGAGCACAGTCACAGCATAGGTGCCGGCCGCTGTGGAGCCAAGGGGGCAGGCAGGCAGAAGCCTCAGCTAAAGCAACATTTGAAGAAGAAAGGCTTTCACATAAAACCCAAACTTCTAGATTTTCTTGGAAAAAATAAGTGTCCAAGAATTGAATGGCCATGACAACCCAGAGTAAAGCACCAGGTCCCCAGTTCCTCTAGTCCTCACTCCAGGGGGCTGGCCCCAAGGGCACCAGCATGGGCAAGCCTTGTCTTACATGGAAGGAGGGACTCCTGGAGCTTAGGACTCTGAGTCAAGAGGAGAAACTAGGAGTGAGGCCTAAGCATTTAGTGAGATTTGCTTTTCTGGAAATTGAGCAACAGAAAGCCAGAAGAAAGGCCTTTCTTAGCATCGCTTGACAGGGGTGACTAGAGCTGATTCATTCATCTGTGCTGCTTGGAAGGGCAGCTAGCTGATGGGGTCTGTCTTAGTTAGGATTTCTATTGCTACAACGAAACACCATCACCCAATAGGAAACTGGGGAGGAAAGGGTTTATTAATTAGGCTTACACCTCAGCATTGGTGTTCATCACTGAAGAAAGTCAGGACAGGAATTCAAGCAGGGCAGGATCCTAGGGCAGGAGCTGATGCAGAGGCCATGGAGGGTGCTGCTCACTGGCTTGCTCTCCTGGCTTGCTCAGTCTGCTTTCTTAGAGAACCCAGGACCACCAGCCCAGTTATGGCACTAGCTGGTCCAAACTCTGCTTTCTCAGGCTTCAGGCTGTCTCATGCCTGGAAGGCCCTACTTACTATGACTCTCCCTGTTCAAATCTATCCATCTCTCCAGATACAGAGCTAATGAAGAGTGCTGGGCCTCTATTTTAAAGGCTCTCTCATTTACAAACTTCTGCTAAAGAAGTAAACCAAGACCTAAGCACCACTTTGGCATCACCATAACTGCATTCACAGGCAGTGCAAGGGAACTTTATTAAGACCCAAGGGGTCTCTTTAGAGTCATCTTTGTAAAGTAAAATTATACAACTTATCTTAGAAATTCAATTGCTAAGAACATTTGTTACATAAAACAATGTCAATTATCCTAGTGGATGGGCAAGTGAGGCACAGAGGCCTACAGAAGGAAGAGTTCCTGGTCCCCAGTCTTAGTTCCCAGAGATGTGTTTCTACTGGCAAGCATCTTACCATCCTAGAGAGGATTGTACTGTAAAAAACAAACCAGTTCAGGTTTAATGAGGGCTTCACTGCGGGGAAATAGTAGTGCAATCTTGGCAGTATTGCATCTCATAGGAACTTACAAAGATTGCCAAGGGCAGTTTTGATTAGATGCATGTGGTATTGTCTGCACCAGCTTTAGTTCTGGGGGTCTCTTCCCGCACCATGACCAGTACCAGGTCAGGCATTACTCTAGGAGACCTGGATCCAGGTAACCTTAGCCTGTCAATGACAAAAACCAGATCAGCACAAGGAACTGGCTCAAAACGAGCTCTGCTATGAAACAGGGCATCACAAGGCATTTCTCCACCTACAGCTGAACAGCCACCTAGAAGTAAGTCCACACGCATGAAACATCAAACACAACATCTTAATAACTGACTTATCTTAGCCTTGAAGTTTTAAGATTTTTGGCAATTTATTCTAAGGAAAACTGCACAGGATAAAAAAAAAAAGTAACTTAACGACACTTAGAAGCCAGACAAAATGCTGTTATATTGTGCATTAAAAACCAATAAGTGGCCTTAAGAAAGAATTAAGGAAGGGATGTGCAAAGTTTTCCCACTTATTTCAAGGTTCCATGTTCAGCTATTTATGCCGGGGTCACTGACTTTGACTGAATTCATACTTGCTGAAGAACAATCAATGCAGGTGTGCCATCTGACCTGCCATACTGAAATGTTAACATGATTTTCAAAAGAAAAGATTTGATGGTGTTTTATTTGTGGAATTTGTCAAACGGTAGGATTCAGAGGCACTGTCACTGAAGAGTCCTGCCATTGGGGGGACTCAGCAATAATGTTATTAGCTCATCAAAATGCTCTCCATTTACCCCAACAGCACCACAGAGCATTCCTTCTAAGACTGACATAACCCAGCTCATGCTCAGCATTCCTGTGTGTGCCTTATAGGCCCAGGGCCAGCACGATCTGATAGCTCGAGCTTATGTCCTGGGACGCACATGGTGGAGGGACAGAACCAGCTCCTTTAAGCCATCTTCTGGCCTCCACATGCGCATATAAAATATAAAGACAAAATCTAAAAACATCTAAGGAAATAAGGCCCAGGTTAAAATCTAATTTCTCTTTCAGCAGGAGAGTGACATGACACACAGTCATGAGAAATTTCTCAGCCTGGCATGTGGTCCCTGGAAAGCAAATGCTATATCCAAATTTTTCCTCCTGGAACAATGTCTTAAGAAGACCCTGGGACCCTTGCTATATCATGCTTTGCAGGCAATCCGTGTTTTACAACCAGAGTTTTGTGGCAACTATACTGAGTCCATCTGCTAATATCATTTTCCTAACAACTTATATAATGATTAGCATTGTTTGGCAATAAATTACTTTTTAAATTGAGGTGTATGCATTTAAAAAACATACTGCTACTATATACTTAATAAGAATACAGCACAATGTTTAGATATCTGCTATATGCACTAGGAAACAAAAATTCTGAGTTGCTTTATTGGTAATATCTGCTTATAATTATGGTAAGGAAATAAACAATACCTATGATATTCTTACAACCTAAGTAGGTGCTTATGGACGGAAAGGGGGAAGAATGGATGGATGGATGGATGGATAGATGATTTAAGCTTGAATCAAGCTGAATTTTTGTTTTGTTTCATTTTTATTGTTGCATATCCCAAAGTCCAATTAGTTACCAAAAACCTTGTGTTCGCCTCTCAGATGCTTCCCGTTTGCCCAGTTTCAAGTAGTCATTTTGTGATGGTTTTGCCAGTAGACTCATTTGGATGCAGTGTAAAGCAGACAGCTTTCCTAAATCTGTCAGTGTGCCCTACTTGGGAAATATTAACTAGGCACCACTTCCCTTTTCAGGGCTAGATAATTTCACTTAATAGCATTTACGGCTGTCAGACACTGGCAGCCTTTGCTAAAAAGTGTTGCTTTATCTGTTTGTGCTAAAAATTAATCACGTAAGCTTTCTTCTGTTTTATTTCTTCAATTACCTGCTGAAACAGATATTTGAGGGACTCTTTTATTTACTTGCTTGCCTGCAGGTGTGTGGTGAAGGATCCTTGATGAAGAAACACATGGTTGGTGCACTAGCCAGGAGAGAAAAGCACCTTTAAGGGTATTTCCTATGGCCCGGCTTCAGCTGTCACCCCGTCCTGTCCAACAGCATTTGAGATGGGAAAAGGGAGATCCATGGGACATGTTTCCTTTGCTTCCTTGGGACACTGTCAGATTTTTTTTTGCAGCTTTCTTTAAAAAGGAATTAGTTCCAAAGACCCATCACAAAGTTAATGTTTCTCTGCCCCAGCTGCCCCAGAATATGGAGTGGGCAGGAGCCAATGAGACAATGGATTGGGCATCCTGGGGCAGAGAACAAACTCCAACCAAGAACGCTGCACCCTCTCCTCTGGAAAACACTCCCACACACCAGTGTCTTGATCTTAAAAACTTTATTTTCTTCTTCCCTGTCTAACTCCCTGGATGTCCTGGCTGGCTTCTAAGGGACACAACGGGGGTGGGTTTGCTCTTCAACACTGGCATCATCACCCAGCTCACCTGATCATTTGACTGAATGGGCCTTGTAGGTAGGTCATCTGTTACAAATCTCTCACCATGTCAAGTATACAATGGGAGACTCAGAAAATTCCACTGATACTTCCAGAGACCACATGCAACCTGGAACATGGGTCTGCCAACCAGGAGCCTTGGGTCCTTCTTTGCTTTTCTCTGTTCCTAAAGCTTCTGCAGAGAGAAGAGCAGCAAACTGTGTGGGTGACAGACAAGAATGAGTCAGCTCCTTTCCACCCTTGCTGCTCAAAGTGTGGTCTATGGAGCAGCCATGTCAGCATCGTCTAAAAGCCTGACTTCAGACATGCTGAACTAGAATGTTCTTTAACAGCATCTCCTGCAGTCCTGCAGACAAATTAGCTTGGGAGTGCTACTCCGGGTATAGAGAGGAAGAGACATGTTTCCATACTGTGTAATGTACGTATTCCACCAGGTCCTGGCTAGCACCACCTCCCACAGCAGAGCACACAGAGGACAACCCTACAGTGTGAGCCCAGGGGCTTGTCTCTGCTAAACACCAAGACCAGGAGCAGCCTACTAAACAGCAGCACTGGCAGCTTGGGCTATGCTTTATGCAACATGTAGTGAGGCTGTCTTGTTTTATTCCCTTTCAAAATCCTGTTTTCTCTGAAGGCTGAGGGTAAAATGGGAGGACAGTGGGGGAATGAAAGTCCCTCCCCTCAAATTATCGCGAGCTACGAATGCAGATGGGAGCTAAGAATTGGAGTTGGTGTCCTAGTGTGGCTGGGCAAGGCTGCTGCATCTTGTCTCAGCTGAAACCATCTCTGATCTGGGCCTTACTTTTTCTACCCCACCCTGCTGTGGGAAGTCCCCACTTTTCCTGCCCTTGCTGTGACAGTGCCAACTCTCTCTTCTATAAACTTGGTCGAAATGCCCCAACTAACTGCATGGCTTTGGCTCCGTTAAACCGCCTGCTTGCTGTCCTCCCGCTCTGCATCTTCCAACCAGGATGCAGCCTGTGTTCGTTTCCCTTAAAAGCTCCCTGTAGAAGGCATTTGAGGCTCCTGTATGGGGAGAGTTTCTCTCCAGGCAGTTGCTGGCAGATAATATAGACTCTCAATTTGGACTGTGGTTGTGCTACATGGTCTTTGGGTCTCTACCCTGCAAAAGCAGGAGCAAGTCAGGGTTCCCATTCCATGAGTCAGTGATGCAGACAAAATTATAGTTATCACATGTAACACACAATGAATGCTCAGTTAGCATAAGCTGTTGACATTATGTTCATATCCCATATGTCTGTGTAAATGAAATTCACCATGGTCCCCAGAATAATTTCCTCATGTGATTATACAAGATACTGATCCATGGCCAATGGACACAAAGAAATAAGCATAAAAACACAGATACTGCAAAGTGTCACCTTACAAAAAACATAGAGATGCAGAACTGTCACAAAAACAAGCTCCGCCTCAGGACCCAGAGCCTAATAATACGATATGAAATAAAGAGAAATGATGTGCGATGTCTATATGCTGTGAATCAAAGGACTGTTTTGGCCATGGCAGACACTGTAGAAGAAGTAGGCAGGGAAATTGGAGCCTAGGTAGGAGAAGGAGGGCGGAGTCAGACAGATGGATCCACCTGCCCAGGAAGAAATATATAACGAAATAGGTAAGCCACGGGCCATGTGGCAGGACAGATTAATGGAAATGGGTTGAATTAAGATGAAAGAGTTTGCTAGCAATATGCCGGAGCCATAGGCCAAACAGCATGAAATTAATATAAGTGTCTGTGTGTTTCTTTGGGACTTTGGGATTGCCAGTCCAGATAGGCAGCGGTGGGCAGATCCAGGCTGGGAGTAGGTGAGCCAGAAACCTCCTGTTACAGAGAAGCCCATCTTGGCATGTCACCTCATGTTGCACAGGTGTCCCTTGTGACTATGTGGTGTCTACCAAAAAGTGACTTTGACAAAGATGAATATGTCTTGCCTAACACCCTTTCCTGTAAAATGGCCTTGTTGCCCATTCCTTTTGAGACAGCTGGCCAGAGGGTGAATTTAATATTCTTTCTCAAACTTCAATTTATTTATTTATTCACTGAGATGGAGTCTCTTGTAATAGAGACTACTAACTAGCCTGGGACCCACTGTGTAGCTAGCTGAGGCTAGACCTTTAACTTCTGACCTTCCTGACACTGTGATCCTGATGGGAACACAGTGTCCATCATCACACCCAGCTTCAAATTTTATCATTGTAAAAGCAAGTAGACCTATTGCACTTTCTGTTTTTATCGTTATTTTTAAGCATTTAAAATGAGTATTGCTCCTTTAGAAAGACAGAGCCCATTTCTTTCCTACTCAGGCACAAATCAAAATGTAAAAGTAATACTCAACTGGACAAACCAGCCTAAAAACATCTACAAAGTCAGAATCAGGACCAGCCTAATGACCATGTGGGGATAGGGCAGAAGGAGGGAGTGTGGAGGGAGGCGTGGGGCGGGAGAGAAGATTATTATTCAGAGGTAACCGACAGAACTTCTGATGAAGTATTTCTAAACTTTGGAGAGAAACACTGAGTCTGTATAAAGCCTTTAATAAAATGCTGTTTTCAGCCCTGACTTCAAATGAATGGTTTCATTCTATTTTACTGTCTGCATGAATCTGGAAGCATGCTTCAGCAGGGAAGACATTGTTCTAGCTGGGTTTCAACTGTAGATTAAAGGAGGGATATGAAGGTACATCTACCTGCAGTCAGATGTATCATTTGTTTCCCAACACATGGTTGGAACAAATCTCTCTGTTGTCCTTTTTGACTTACCTGTCTGTCAACAGGCAGGGCCCCAGGGATGTATATAAAACCATCCCAACATCCTGCCTCTACATTCAGATGCCTTAGTCTCCACATGACATGGTGCTAACAAGTGCTGGGTCCTTACCTATTGGTTTTCTTGACCAGGATGGCCCTAAAGATGTGCTCGAGGAGTGTCTTCTCTTGCCTGCTTGTTGGCAGCACGAAGGGGTGCAGGGCAGCCAGTGAGAAGCCCTGCTGGTACAGCTCCAGGAGCTGGGTAGGCAGGTCCCGTAGAGAAGCCAACCTCACAGCTGAGGACCTTGGCAGCTCCACTAGAACAGGAAGAAGAAAAGAGGCTGATCAGAAGCCTGCCACCACTGTTCTCCAAACCCTGAGACCCCTCCCTCTGCCCTGGTGAGGACCATCTGAGTCCCGTCTTCCCAGACGAGCCTTCCACAGACTCATCTTCTCCTAACTCATCTAAAAACATCAATAAAAGAATCTCTCTAATCTGCCAAGCCTTCTCCCCAGCACGTTTATTAATGAGCAGGGCAGACAAGGTCTTCGAGTTAAATGGTACAAACCTGCTTGATGCAGTGGAAAGTCTACATCAAAGCCCTCTGCCTTACTCCCTAGAGACAACGACTATGATCTATTTTTAGATATGTATTGACAATTGCTAATTTATCCATGATAGGCCTGCCCATTCTTCTATACAAACACCAGAACAACCTCATACACCTGGTCTGTATGCTACAAAGTGATGCATAAGAAAAGCACCTTGTCAGGCTGGGCATGATGTTCACAATTAGTTTGGTTTGATTCGATGACACAAGGGTTCACTCTGTAGCTAGGCTGGCCTCAAACACCCACTGATCCTCCTGCCTCAGTCTCCTAGGTACACAGAGCATTTCCTGGCTTCATATAGACCTACTTCTTATAGACCTATACATCAATGATCTACATCATTGATTATAAAAACTTTTGTTTCCATATGGCTTTAATAAAAATACCATTCCTACACCATTTCACATGTATCCACATGTAACACATTTAGAAAATAGTTTCTAAAGCTGGGTTACAGTGCATGCTTGCATTCCCTGCACTCTGGGAACTGAGGCAAAGGGGCTGTGAATTCAAGGTCAGAATGGGGTACACAGTGAGACCATATCTCAAAATAAACAAGCAAAAGACCCAAAAGTACTGAGCTACATGCTAGAATGTGTCAGATACTGCCAGATTTCTGTTATAAAGAAGTATGGGTTTGCATCTCATTGGCAATATATAAAAGTTTCTTTCCCATAAGAAAAGAAAAAGGAAAAAACTCCCTGCGTGGTGGCAATCTATATTACTATGCAATTTGTGGCTCTGCTTATTAAACACTTCATATTTAAATTACGCATGTCCTTTTCTATGAGCTGTGGGTACTCTGCCCAGTTTTCATTGGATTATTGATTTCTTTTCCTCCTGGTCCATGGGAACTATTATATATTAGGTGACTTAGTTACTGGTGACACAGGTTGGAAGTGTCATTGACTCATTACTTTCCTTTTGACTTTGCAAAAATGAATTTTCATGAGTAGGTTTCTCATGTTACTATGGCAGAAAGAACTTGGAATATACAACTTTTCTGTTAATGCTTTACAATATATCACACTTTGCATGTAAGTCTTAAATGTAGTTGAGATTTATCATGTGCAAAGCTACACTATGAACTCAAGACCCTTGAAGCTTACCAGTTTTCCTTATTGATCTGAGAGGTGACTTGTGTCATTAATGAATATATTTGCTTGTGACTATACTAATTTAACTTATTTTACACTACACTATTTTTCACCACATTAGTTTCTTAGTATATTTTGGGTTTGTTTCCTGATTTTTTTTCTTATTCTCCCTCTCATTTTCTAAATCTTGTTTAATTTCTTTTTTAAAATAATTTTTTAAACCAGCTAACCAAATTCCTCCTTAGTCCTCTAAAGAGTACTGGTATTTTTATTGAATCATATTCAAACTGTAGCTTAACTTAAAATGGACAGTTTTCACCATGCAGCAAGTTCCGACCCGCAAACAGGACAGCCCACTTTTATTTATTGCATTTTGGTCCCTCTGAAACATAGTTTTTCAAATGGATATTATATATTTGTCAAGTTTATTTCTAGTCATTTTATATTTTCGTCTCTATTAGAGTAATAGACTCTCTGGTTTCACTTCCGTAATGCCCCTGCTAGGGAAGTAGACAGGTTTATCACAGCTCATGGAGTGACTCTCCAGAGAAGGCAAAGCACCTACAATCCTCTAGTGCACAGACACGTGGTCCAGAATCTCCATCATTTGTAGAACTCCTAGGGCTGGCCACACAGAATGAGCAGATGAGTCACACCACACTGCAGAGCCAAGACAATCACCAAGTCATCCCAGCAGCAAGTAGCACAGAGCCACCCTCTATGGAGGGCCCGCCTTGCACTCTGGAGGCATCTTATCATGCATGGGCTCTAACATGGCTACCCCATTATCTACTGTCCTTGACTTTCCAGATTCCTCCTCATGGACACCTCAGATGTCTTAGCTTCCTACTCCTTCCGCATAACACCTCCAGGGCATGACTTTTGAACAGCATGGGCCTTCCCTACACACACAGTCCTTACAGCCCTGCAACTCTACTATAGCAAAACACTTCTCTTGGCTTATTTTCTTGATTCCTAATCTGCCAAGACACACTTGAGCAGCCCATGGTAGCCTGGGGCTTCACCTCATACCACACTACTTAACAAGACCCCAATTTCAGACTGGAGTAAACAATTCAGAATATGAGCAGCCAGCTTGGAAGATGAAACAAAGACTGGGTACTGATGAAGACCAACAACAAACCATGGTATATAAAACAAATACTCCCCCTTGGAAAATACATATCAAGACATGGGCAAATAAAGTGTGGGTGTCTCATAGCTATTTTAATATCCACAAACAAGGCTAAGCGTGGAACCCACAAAAGCCCAGCTGAATCTACTGGCCCTGGTGATAGGACTATATATGATAGCCCCATGCCATGTTTTCATAAAGAATCAATTTTTTTAAATAATAAAATGAGAAATAACAATTAAAAGTAGGATTTATAAGCAAAGCTATTTCCAACAATGTCATTCTCAAAGCGAGAACTTGGAACCAAAGAGTTCTTCACTGAGGACTAGTTAATGTCGGACATTCAAGTGATGAAGCTTATAAAGAGTAAAAGGGGAAGGCAGATCTGTTAGATGCTGATGGGAATGTGTCCACAGTGCACCACTATGTAAAAAACAAACGTACCTATTATTGTGTAGTTACTCTTACAATAAAAACACAGACAGGCAGATAGAGATGAGTAGTATTTCTCTGGACATTAACAATGGAGACAAATTATAATAGAGAGCCAGGTAGAAGGACTGAGTGTTTGTGTTTACTACACTTTCAGAACTACTGTAGACCATCTCAGGGAAGATTTATAAGCATCCACACTGTCTTCTTTACACATAAATGAAATACTACTTTAAAAGTTCTAATGACTTTTTAAATTAATGCTTTATGTTACCCAGGGTTAGAACCAGGGCCCTGTGCATGCTTGGCAATCACTTTTTAGCTGAGTGCACTTTTTAGCACTTTTTAAAAACAGCCACACTCATCTAATTCATTACCTTAAAAACAAGTTTTAAAACAAAACTTAGGGTCCTTAGGAATACCATGCAACACCACAGATGTAGCTTTCACATCCTATGGGAAACTCTGGAGAGAAAACTAATCTACAGTAGTGACTGCTGTGGGGTCAAGTCTGCAGCCTCCTGGAGAAACCTCCATTTAAGCCAGTATCAGTCATATACCTGCAGCTCTTCAAGGAAAGCTGGGCTCTGTTAAAGAAAAACACCAATGGGGAGGCTGAAAAGCTGAAATCCAGCCCCACAGGATTGGATACCTTCTTCTGGCCTCCAAAGGCACCAAGCATTCATGTGGTATACAGACACATACATGCCAACAAACACCAATACAAATATAGTAACTTAAAAAATACAAACAAAATTAAATAACCAAGATAAACACTGAGTGTAGTTTGTGAGAAGTATGATGTGCATTTAGTGAAGACTGGGTCACTATTACCATCTTTATCCCCAAGAGCCCACACGATGTCCCTATCCCTGTGAACAATCATGTGTCCATTTAGTAGCGATCTCTCTTGCTTCCCTCCCTCTTGACTCATCCAGGTCTTTGTGTAGTCTCACAGAAGCCAGCTGTGGGTCTCACATCTAAGATAACATAGCCACTGAACCTGAGGCCTAAGCTACAGAAGGCAGACATTAGGGTTCATCATCATGTGGAATGTTGATGTTGATGGTGTTGAAAGTCTTTCTGGAAGGTTCTTCAAGACATGGACTTAACTGAAAATCCCATGCTCAAAGCTCTTCTTTGAAGAAAAGTGTGTTTATGGAGACCAGGAGTCAACTATAGGTGCTCCTCAGGACCATCTTCTCTGCTGTATGTTGGTTTCTATTTTGAGACAAGATTTCTCGTTTGCCTGGGGCTGGCCAGGAATCTGTCTGTTTCCACTCTTACCAATGCTAGAATTATAATCACATTCTATGATGCTGAACTTTTTATGTAGCTTGTGGGAACTGCAGTTAAGTCCCCATGTGTGGCAACTATCAGTCCCCCACTGCTCCTCCCTCCTCTACAATACCCGTGACTAATGCATTTGTTTTACATATCACACAAGAAGAAACAAATAGAGGCAGCTGGTGTGTTTAGAAAGTGGGATTTTTTTTCCTGGTTGGTGTATGAAGCCTACATTAGCTTCAGATCCCAAGTTCAAGTGACTTACCAGCCTCAGGCTTCCCAGTAGCTGCAACTACCTGTGCAAACCACTCCCAGCCCAAGGAGAGGATTCTCATGTTCCTCACTGGCAGCTCTCCCCAGCCAGATGAATATAATAAAGTTCTATGTATGCACCAGTCTGTCTCCCATCAAATACTGGCTATAAATCTCAAGCAGGATGACAGTCCTGAGTACATGTAATCAGGGATGCCCAAGAAATCACAGTCAGAAGGGGTGGGGACTAGCAGGGGGAGCTGGCAGATGGGATATGAGGACATTGGGGACTAGGGCCCTCTATCCCCAACCTCTTGCCCTCCATACTCCCAAATCCGTACACTAAAAGCATTAGTCTTAGAGTTAAAAGCTTCCTGGATAAAACATAACACCCTTTAAATTTTTCTTAAGATCTCACGTTTGTTTGTCAAAAGCCAATTAATTTTATAACTTTAATTTTTGGTAAATGTACTGTCCTTAGCTTTGTGGTTAAAAAATGAGTCTCAACAATTATAGTTGCAATACAAAAGGCTTACACTATAAATACGTTTAAAGATTTAATTTCATGTTTCTATTTGAACCTTAACCTACAAATACAAAAGCAAAACACAGCTTATTGGTTAAGAGTTCATATTGTTCTTACAATAGACTGGAGTTCAATTCCCACATCAGGAGGCTCACAAACCCCTGTAAGTCAAGCTCCAGAAGATCTAATGATGACTGTCACAGATACTTTCCCTCAAGAACACATATCTACACACAACACATGCATAATCAAAACTAACAATATAAAATTTTAAAAAGCCTAGTTCTTATAAAGCTGCCAGTTCCCAAATGTTATTGTTGGAAAAATAAGCTACATAGCTTATATAACTAATAAATATTGTTGGGAAAATAAGGAATTGTTGGTCTGTTCAGATGGAGATATAGATTACAGCTGCTAGTCTGTCTACCCAGCCAATCAGAGTAATCTCTCTAGTATTCTGTTTTGTAACAATCATCTGGTTTTATTGTTTATTATGTAACCTTGGACAAATGACAGAATTCCCTCCCCATCTCATGGGTTCTTTCCTATGAAATGAAGATTTTGGATAAGCATTTGGGAAAGGAATTTCCAACTCCAATAAAGTGATTTTATTATCTCCAGCTGAAAACTGAGGAATCTATTTGCTAACTAAAAAGTAACAATGAATAGTACAATAGATGTTTTCAGTGAATGGAAGGAGTTTGTCAAAGCCAGATCCAATCTGGGAGTAAGGGCTGACTCTGTGATGTGGGCTGAGCTAGCAGAAAGGCTCTGCCCACCACTACTCACCTGGCCACATCTTGCCTACAGCAAGGTCCTTCAGAGAACGCTGAAGTTCTCCCTGTCTCACAGGAGTCTCACAGGAGAGTTCCAGGGAATAAAGAGACTGGAGAACACAGGAGGGAAAGTGACCCCTGGGTGACACCTCCACACATGTGAGGCTGCTACGTGTTACCACTTTGGATTCCTGACCTCTGATCGGGACTCAACTCTGGAACTGGACATGTAAGCCACTCCATTACAAGGTAGCACATCTCAATGCACTGTCCTACACTGAAGACAAGGGGCTGATAAGGCTGCTTCTCTCCAGTGAGAGGAAATGCCACCTGCACCAGGAGGACAGCACCCTGGGGGAGGGGCACATCCTCCCTTCCTCTTTTTAATCCTTCTCACTCCTTAGGCACACCTACAGTGATCAGGCCTCAGGCCTCATGGAGGCTGGACATCCACACCTGCTGCACTGACATGCCCGCTCTCATCTGGGCTACCCTATTCATGGCCAAGCCAGCTCTTGCTGGTTTCTCCCACCCGTGCAGGAGCAGAGCTTCTGCTACAGAATCTCAACATGCACTACAAAATCTTGCACTGTGTGACCCAAGCTGGCCTCAAAGCAACTATGCAGCACAGGCTAATGGTGATCCCCCTGCTTCATTTCCCAAGTGGGCTGGATTGCAGAAATGAGCCACCACTACATAGATGGTCTGGTATAGGACCCAAGGGGACCTCAGGGCCCAGACAGTAAACACAGGTCATAGGTTGGGAGAAAAGAGATAAGGACCAAAGCCCACCTGGCCTCGGGGAACTGTGCCTCCTCCTTCGGGTTTGGGCACTCCCAATGGGCATGTGACCCAATGGCACAAAGCTTTTCAAGTAAATTTGTTGGTTTTCATCCAAAGCACTGTGTCTGACTGTGACATTTTCATATATGCGCATCACTACACTGGGTTATTATCACCCAACGCTGCCCTCCTTCATCCCCCTCTCTTTGGTCCTCTTCCATTCCCCAAATCTTTCTTTCTATCCTCCCTCCCTGTTCCCCCTGCTCCCTCCCTTTGGGCCTCTTCTTCCTCCTTTCATGGTCCCGTTTCTATTTTCATGTAAAATACACACACACACACACACACACACACACACACATCCACACACACCCCTCGAGATTCCACTTCTGAGAAAAAAAATGTTTGTCTTTGTGAGTCCTTGTGAGTTTCACTTATTAACAGAATGATTCCTGTTTTCTAGCTGCATCCATTTCCCCAGAACTTATAATTCTTTCAAAAAGTCAGAAATCATAATACTAACATTTGCATTTTCAACCCCTTATGGCTCAAAGCCACGGCCTGGTGGGCTCCAGAATCTGGCTGGGGCGTTTGGCAATGTAGCATATAGACCCCCTCCCCTAGCCTTGTCTCTGACCTCACCCTGCTGACTCTGCTTGGGCATCAGCGAGAACACAGAGAGGTAAGGATGCTGAGCGGTGAGCCCACCTGGCAAATCTTACTGAGCATCACAGGTAAGCATAGCTTTAAGACCATTGCTGTGGAACTGATGACATCTGTCTCCTGATTCTCTCCACTCCTGCATCAGTAGAAAGAGAGTTTAGAACTTTGGAAATCTGGTGTCTTGGTGTTTCCCTGACTGATTTACCTACAGTAATCTCTTCTAATATCATGACTCTGCCAAAAAGCATTTGGGGTTGTTTGATGGCCTGAAGGTCTCCTAAAATAAGCAATGTTTTCCTTATAAATAAATTTACCATTGTTCCAAAAGTTAAGATAAAGAAAAAGAATGAAAACATGTGAAATCCTAACCCCACAAAGCCACATATTTCTCAACACTCCTGGGACATAGTGGATTCTGGTTTTGTTATGACTATGATTTGTTTAGCCAAACATTCTGCAGCACATTTTTCCCTGGAAATGAAGCTCTTCAGACATTTTCAGAGGAACTTAAGTAATGCCTTGGCTGTTCTGAACTTGATTCTCGATAACTACTAACCTCCCCAACACAGAAAAGACATCTCAGCAGGCAGCCACGTTCCTTTCCCTCAGCTGCCTCACACAGCAGCAGTAACGACACCTATTATTCTGTCCAGCAATCATTTGTGACTTTAACCTAATTATTCCAAGTCCAATTTTGCTTTTCTAATTACACCTGCTAATGGATCTATCAATACCAAAGAGCCTGGTGTGAGGGAGACACCACCTCCCTGGGTTATTTCTCTCACAGGTGAAGCTGATAATCACACTGTTCACCCAAAGCTTTTTAAATATATAGGTTCCTTTAAGACTGCTGTTCTTAGCAATCTGCCTGAGCTTAGTAGTAGATCCAATTTAGTGAAACATTAAAATCAATCATTTCTCAATGCGAAGTTTTTCAATGTACACAGAAGAAAAAGGAGCTTGGTTTGAGACGCTGTTTGCAGCCCTTGGCTGCAGTAAGTGTCATTGTGAAATTTCTGGAGCAAGTTAAAACTTTCATTAGAGGGTCTTTAAAATTCAGATTTCCATCATCTCACCATTTAAAAATCCAAGCTTCTAAAAATGAGAGGGGGAAAGGAGGTAAGAGGAGAGGAGGAGGAGGAGGAGGAGGGAGTGGGGGAAGCTGGCATACTAGCCACATCTGACTACCCACATCCCTACATGCCCACATCCTCACAGCACTGGGCTCGTCAACAAGAGAAAGGCTGGGGCCAGAGAAGCTCTTCAGTTACACAGAAAGTCTGAGAAGTTAGATCCATAGCTCCTCATCTGAGCCCTAGCGGTATAAAGACTCTTACAGAGTAAGGGAGGCCTCAGGGCTGGACAACGGACACACAACTGCTTCTTAAACTAATTTCAAGGCTTCACTTCAAAGGGACATAATGTTAATGAAATACACATATACACACACATATATAATACACACACACACACCATTATTAAGGTTGTTGCCAGCTTGCATCAAGACTGGGAACATATTCTTAAATTTCATGTACTTAAGAGAAATTTGAAGGTGGGAAGAAAAAGAAGAAAGAGACTCAGGTTACATGGGTGAATTATGAGATACAGCAATCCCTTTTTATCTACTTTATTTGTCTATTATCTATCTTTCTATCTATCCATCTATTATCTATCTTTTTCTCTGTGAGTACGCTTCAAAACAGTAGCTCCTAGCCCCACATAGCTAAGATATAAAGATATACCCTGACTCCAAAGTATTTGTCTAACATATGAGGGCTCTAGGCTCAATCACCAGCAGAAAGAAAAAGGTGCAGGTAGAGAAGGGGTGGCGGAGCGGGAGAGAGATTCTCTGTGGATAAAGACACCCACAGCCAAGTTTGGCGACCTGAATTCTGAATTCAGTTCCTGGGAGCCACATGGCTGAAGAAGAGCTCCATCTCCCCAGGGCTGTCCTCTGATCTCCACACATATATCTTGCTGCCCGTGCCCACACACAAATTAAATACATTAATTAGAATGTAATAAAAAAGAATCATGTATTTTAAAGACTTACTATAAAATTAAAAAACAAAATTTAAGTAAAAATATTCACATTTATAACTAGAATGACAATATTTTAGGTATGTTATGACTAGATACAATATTAATTTATTTGGTTATTTTTATGTTTTAAAATGAAAGCCTGAATTTACAGATGAGCGTCTGTGGTTTCCACTGGGGTGGTTCTCACCAGGGCTCACCAGTCCTTTACTTACACCATGTGTCACAGTACAGATTACCCACTGACTTCCCTTCCAGTAAATTCCACCACCAAGGAGCTGTGTGCCAGGCTAGTTCACCCACAAGCAGTTCACTGTCAGCTGTCATGGCAGTAAGGTCATATCACATTCATGCAGTTACTCTGGGTATGAGCTCTCGGCCCCATGTAGATGAAGCCATGAGGCTAGTAAGAAAAATCCACATCTGGTTTGGAGCACTATCACTTCACACTGTTGTGTAGCCAGCACCACCATCCACCTCAGGAACCGCCCATCCCTACCACCCTCACTCCTCAGCTCCCACACTGAGCCCTCCTCGCTGGGATATGTGACAGCCACAAGAACAAATGTTGAGTCAGAATGGAGAAGCCACTGGGAACTGGAACTGTTCACAGGGCATCATGGGAAAAGCAAAGGCTGGTATCACCACAAAGGCAGAGGAAGAATGTAAAAATTCATAGCAATACCAGGGCGGAGACGAGGGCTGCACACAGTGATGGGAATCTTCCCACCACGCGGCAGAACACGGAAACAGGAACTGTCCCAAGAAGTGAGGTGCCCCCGAGCTCAGTTCCCCAAGAAGCATAGTACCCAGAGCATAGTGTGGTGAGGGAACTGCCCATTGTATCTCAACAGTCTCTAGGGAATTTTTTTTTTAATTCTGAATATAAATATAAGTGTAAACAATGGAACTTCCATGGGGATTTGTCCCCGTACAGTATTGTTTCTGTGTTTTCAACGCTTGAGTTCTCAGTTTAGTTGTAAAAATGAGTCAGTGTGTGGGTTAATTTTGATGGTCAACTTGGTGAAAAATGGAGTAAGCCTCACCTCTGGGTGTGTTCTGTGTTGGCATTCGGGGCACAAACTACGTTAGTGTGGGTTGGCAGCAGCACTGTGGGCTGGGGTGCCCAGAAGGAACGAAAAGAGAGAAAAGGAGAAAACTCACCACACCTACTTTAAAGAGGTTTCTGACAGAATAAAGTCATTCTCCGCATGACTACAACTTCTACCCAAACATGGAATCCATTTGTGTGTGATGCTGGTAAGTTTTGTCAATTTGTCACAAACCTAGCCTCTGTGGGAAAAGGGAATCACAGCTGAGGAACTGCCTGCCTGTGGGAATATTTATGGGTGTTTTCTTGATTGATGTGAGCGGGCCAGATCACTGTGGTAGGTGCCAACTCTAGGCAGGTGACCTGTGTCCTGCCTCCAGGTCCCTGGCTTGAGCCTGTGCTCTGGCTTCCCTAGATGGTGGACAGCAACCTGTGAGCTGAAATCAAAAGCCTTTCTTCCCCAAGCGAGTTTTGGCCCTGATATTTATCACAGCAACAAAGGGCAGCTGGCCTAAGGAACTCCCCAGACATCCAGCAAACAGCCACCATCAGCCTCCCACTCCTCACTATGGTTAACAGCATGCTTCCATGTAAACATCACTGAAGACACTGTCAAACTCTATAATATGAAGTTTTTGGCACCGCCTTTCCAGCCTAG
This sequence comes from Sigmodon hispidus, assembly GCA_004025045.1. NCBI lineage: Eukaryota > Metazoa > Chordata > Mammalia > Rodentia > Cricetidae > Sigmodon > Sigmodon hispidus. The sequence continues at coordinate 18,132 of PVIH01007228.1, read as the reverse complement.
CCCCGAGCTTCTGACCCACTCACAGCTCCGCTACCACTTAGCCCCAAATCACACAGTTTACATTAATTTCATGCTGATTGGCCTAATGCTCAGTCATATAACTTGCTAACTATTAACTCTTAAACTAACCCACAATTCTTATCTTGTCTAGCCATGCAGCTTGGTACCTTTTCTCAGAGTAGCATTTCAACTCCTTTCTTCTGGGTCTGCCTCTGGCCAATCAGCTTTTTATTAAACCAATAGGAGAGACAAATATTTACAATATAACAGAACATAGTCCCACAGCAAAACTCAGCCAAGTGTGACAGATCAGGTTCTCATGACCCAAAGAAGGTTCCTTTGACTTTGCTGAATGTTCACTTCAGAATCACTTGGTAAACAGAAATAGCAGACGATATGCACCTGAGAGGTTCTGGCTCCCCTAACCAAAACTCTGACTTGAGCACACATACACCATTTATTGTCACACATGCAAAGGTGGCATCTCTGAAGGCTCTGCAGGCTGCTTATTAGTCAGTTCAGCTCCTTGTTAAAAGAGGTCCTTACCGGTCCAGGTCCCTCCTGCTGACTTGACCTATGTTCAGCAACAAAAGAGAGACCTCGAGATGAGCACACGAAGAATGCGGTGGTGAGAGGGTAGGGCCAGAGAGATGCTCTACAGAATAATAAGACAGTAACTCAGTGATGATAATTTCTTATTTTTTAAATTTTATTCTTTGACAAAGAAGATTTTTCAAAAAAAAATGTTTTATTTATATGTTTACCTATGTTTATGTGAGCATAAGACACACATACAGGCTCCCATGGAGACCAGAGGAGGGCACCGCATTCTTTGGAGCTGATATTCCAGCCATTTGTGAACTTTGCGATGCAGGAGCTGGGACATAACTCCAGACCTCTACAAGAACAGCAGAGCAAGGACTCACAGAGACATTTATAGCTGCTGAAAAACATTCATATTTACACCCCAAATGTAACCTATCAGCATCTGCCCCAGAAGGGAGCCAGTAGCCACTGCCATTGGTGACTCCTCCTCCTTGTGCAGAGTTCTACCTTGGATGCTGTCAGAGACCAGGCGAGACATCAGTGGTCTTCCTCAGCACTGCCTTCCCTCTGTTCCTCCCCTACATGCTAGGCCCAGCAGCCACATGTGGCATATGTGAAGAGTGAGATACCCAAAGCACAAAATACAAACAGTAGCTCAGGGTTCAGCACCAAAATAAATAAATAAATTGTAAAATTTCTAATTTAATATGATGACACAGTGAAATGTGCTGGTATAAATAAAATATACCATCAATTTGTATATTTTCCTTTATTTAAAGTTAGGGTCTACTGTAGCCAGGTTAGGTTTAAATTTTTTCCTGTAACCAAGGCTAGCCTTGAATTTCTCTGATCTTCCTCTCTCTGAGTATAAAGTGCTGGAATTACAAGTATGTACCATATCCGTGGCATATTTTTTTTTGTTAATGTAGCTACTGGAAAACGTGGGCTGGCATTCATGTTTCACGGTCACAGAATGGGTCTCCTCTGAAGTCTCTTTTGTTTGTATGGATTCATTTAATCCTGGTCCAAAAAAGCACTATTCCTTTTTTTGACGTCTTTATTAATGGTTCCAATTTAATTCCTTATTAAGTATCCTTTAGCTACAGCTTCAAGGAAGGGCACACTCATTTTTCCCAAAATAAATCCATCACACCATGGAATGGGGGAGAGCTGCCAAAATCTTCACCGGATGGGCCAGAATCTGAAACTCCCAAGTGTATTCAGTCCTGGCTCTCCACTAGCTGTCCCATCCCAAAGAGGGGAGGAAGATTAAACTCCACAAGGGACTCCCCTCGTTCTTCCTCTGCCTTCCTCAGCTGTGCCCCCAGACCATCCCCATTCCTCTGTGACTCCCCACACACACTCAAAGAACCACTCTCTACAGGGAGCCTCAGCAAGCACCTGTGCAGCCTCTCCTGCCCCCACAATGGTCTCCCACCTCAGTCTGCCTCACTATCCCCAGCTTACCCGCTCCTCCCCAGGACCCAGGGTTCTCCTAGTCCTCAGCAATTCCATCCTGCCCACCCCCATCCCATCCCTCTGTGACTCACTCCCTATCAGAGACCCCACAGCAGCCATACTGGAGTGCGGCTCCCCTCCCCCATTCCACTCTAACTTCTGCTGTGGCTGCCCACCCCAGTCCACCCTTCCAACCTGTCTCCACTCCCATGGGCCCCACTGTAATGGCTCATCTTTAATATGATCTCAACCATGTCCGGAATCAACTAAAGCCCATGTAGCTGGGCACACCTGGGCGGAACTACTCTTGGCTGCATCAACATAGCTGAGGGTGGAAGGCCAGCCTTAAATCTGCATCATTTGATGTCAGAAGACCCACCTTAAATCGAGGCTACACCCTTTGATGGAGGTCTACATAAAAGGACTTTGTTTTTTGCCTGTTTGCCTTCATTCTCACTGGCAAGTTTGTCTACTCTGCTTCTGAGGTATTCCTTCATTAATATTAGAATCTACTTACTTGGGATTTCAATGTATACTGAAGACCAGCCTGAGACATCCAGCCCTGTGAACTGAGCAACTGTTGGATAGTAACTGTTGGAAGGCTGAACCACAGCCTGTAAGCCATTCTAATAAACTCTATTTAATATATATATAGATTCATTCTATCAGTTCTGTTCCTCTAGAAAACACTGACTAATTCACCCACAACCACAGCCAGACAGGGCACCCCTATTTCCCCCACTGCCACCCTTGTGGAGCAGGAATGAGTTACTGTAAGAGCCCTCCCAGGGTCAGTCCCCTCCACCACCTCCTAGACTATCTCAAATCCACCAGCTGCAACAATCTGGATGGCTGGGAGTCTGAACTCAAAATTACCAGAACTTTAATTTGGAACGAGTCAGAATCTAAATCCTAAAATCTAGAGTGGTTACAAGACTGAAGACTACAACTCCCTTCTGCTCATCCACAACCTGTCAGACTGAGCACCAATAACCAGAGAACCCAACACCTACCCAGCAGAGAGATTTACTCCAGAAACACCATGAAAAAACCCCACAAACATGAACAATCAATACGCCTTCTCCAGAAGCCAGCAACTCCTCCTGCCATAGACCCAAGAAAAGCAATTTAGCTGAAGCACAAGACAACAACCTCAAACACAGCAATTATAAAATACGTTCAAGGACCCTACGGAGGATATGAATAAATGCCGTAATGAAGTCCTTGAAAATACAAACAACTGAATTAAGCAATGCAAACATTTCAGGACATGAAAGGAAAACTTAGTGAAGAACTGGCAAAATCCATACTGAAATAAGACTGGAAGGGAGGCTCTGAGGAGGCCAGACAGGAAGCCCAGAGGGAAGGCTCAGCAGCAGCCCGGAGTCAAACAGAGACTCGAAAACTCTGGGAGAAGGCAGGAGAAATGGATAGCTCAGCAAAAAATAAAATAAAATAAAATGCAAGCGCAAAACAAAATATTTTAAATAGAAGAAAATCTCTCCAATCCAAAGAAAGAGATGCCTAATGTCCGTTGTATTAGGTTTCTGGTTCAGACTTTAGGATTTGACCTGTGAGCAGTCCAGCAGTCCCACAGAATCATAGACGCTTACATTATTTTCACGCTGATTGACCTAGGGCCTAGGGCTTGCTAACTCTTTTCCCTTAAACTAACCCGTGATTCTTATCCTATTCAGCCATGTGACTTGGTACCTTTTCTGAGCAGCATTTCAGCTTCTTTCCTTTGCGTCTCCTGGCATCTTTGTGGCATCTCTTCTCACTGGCCGATCTGTGGCATCTCTGCTCTGCTCTGCCTGTTCCCTGAGTTTTCTTAGTCTGGTAGCCCCGCCACATTCCTATCTGCCTTTGGCCAATCAGCAATTTTATTAAACCAGTAGACAGGACAATTATTTACAATGTAACATCATAATCCCACTACAAATATCTAACAAGGTATAAGGGACATACAGAATAGACCCTCCAAAATATATAACAATCAAAACACTAAATGTACAGAACAAAGAAAGGATATGAATAGCAGAAAAAAAAAAAGACAAAGTCACATATAAAGGCAGATCCATTAGAGTACTTTTCGATGGATTGTCAGCCAGAAGGTCCCAGCAGACATTCTGCAAGCTCTGAAAGAACACGCATCCAAGCCCAGACTACCATATGTAGTAGAACACTCAACCATTAAAACACAGGAGGAAGTCAAGCATTTCATGATAAAAACAAAGCTAAGCAGTTTGTGTTCACCAGTCCACCTCTACAGAAGGTACTGAAAGGAACCAGACTGAACACAGGGTTAACTACATCCAAAAAAAATTAATTCCAGAACAGTAAATCAGTGAGCTGGCCAATCCACAAAGAAGCCGCTTATTGTGGTTTTTCATGAGCAGTGCAAATATGACTGATACAGATCTGATGGCGTGAGGGATGGATGTCTAGAAGCGGCTGGCTTGTCTGCTTCAGTCTTGTCGCAGATAATCATAACCCCTGTCTCACTAGGCATAATGGAGTCAAATGAGGTCCCCGCAAGACAGGACCTGGGCCTGAATCCACAGTCTGCTCTCTAGTGGAAGCCACCGAAATCATCAGAGCCATTGCTATTAATAGCCCCAGCTGCTTCTCAAATTATCACCAGGTCAGACAGAGTCCTGTGTCTGCGTGCTGTTCCCTCTAGTTTTAGTCCAGAAGCTAATCAACATGCTGAGTTCACACCCAGGCCTTTCACTCCTCTGTTCTGAAATTGCTGCAGTGGGGCCAGTGAGATGGCCTAGCAGATCCAGGAGCTTGCTGCCAAGAACTCAGACCACCTGAGTTCAAGTCCATGTAGTGAATGTAGAAAATAAACTTCTTCCAGTTGTTCTCTGGCCTCCACACAAGTACCATGACATAAATATGCACACATCCAAATAAATAAATGTAATTAAAATGCTTTGAATGCTAGAGCAACTTCCTTTCTAAAAAGAGCCAAAAATGGGCCTAGATGTCCACGATTGCATAATAAACTCTGAAGAACTGTTCTGTAGGACACTGGCTCTTTTGTCAGGTGCCAGACTCTGCTAACCTAGGGCTTCTGCAATGCTTAAGGCAGGCAGGGCTGTGAGGAGGAAAGGGACACGTCCCTCTACAAACAGAATGCAGGAGAGAGTGAGCTGGATCCAGAAAATGGTACTGTCCCCCAACAAAAAGCAAAAAAGTGGCAGCCAGGGGACAAGCTATAATGGAAATACACTTAGGAGCCCACAGACAGGAACAAAGCAGAGGAGAGGGAGTGGTGAGCGGAGGAGTATCAGGTGGCTGGCCACAACCCTAGTCTATCTCAAACTCAGCCCAGATTTGTAAAATTAAATACGCAAAGAAGAAATGTCAAACTTGTGCTGTTTCCTCCCACTATTCTTCTACCCGCCACCCCAGAGGAGGGCTCACCTTCTCACCTCAGGCCTACCATAGGCAACATCTCCCCAGAGCCCTTATGCAAAACACTTTGACTGAAAGAATAAGCCTGTCTTCAGCTGTGGCAGAGTTGGGAAGCTTCAGTGCATCTGGCCACACACAACATGAAGTGGAGAGGTATCAGGAAGCGTCTGGAGACCTGAGCCTCCATTCCCCAGGACGCAGCCCTCTGAGAGCATGCCCACTGCGTGGTGATGCAGCCTGATGTCCTCCGTGTGTGTCGCCTCGGTGACTTCCTCACCTGGCTGACTCCTTTAAATGATAAACAATATCAAGCAGACATCGATTTGTGTCAAGCACCACAACTGAGAATTAAAGCAGCGTGCTAACAAAGGCTCTGCGGCTCTCCCCATTCCTGCTTTTCACTGCCTTTCCAAGTCCTTTCTGAAGAAAATAGACAAGGAATGGCCGAGAAGTGAAGGAGACAGCATATTAGTTCTGAGGTCCCGATCTGCATGGGACTGCACAGTGGCAGCTGTGGCTGTATGGTTCTGGTCGCATAGCTGCTGTAGGAGGCTCTGGTGGCGCAGGAGATAAGATGCTCTGTCCGTACCAGTGGGAGGTCTGGCTAGAGACAAGGGCATGAGAACCATCTCCATGGGCAGACAAGTCTAGAAGCCACAGGTTGAAGATTTACTTAGTGTTCGCTGCTGAATTACACTTGTAATTCAAGCCAGCAGAAAGCAAGAAAGAAACCGGGAAGTGAGGGTTAGAGACCAAGCAGCTACCCCAGCCTCAGTGCCAGCAGCCATGTCATCAGCCTTTAAAAGATCACTGCCATCACAGACCCCTCTCTCTCTCTCTCTGTATCTCCCTCCCTCTCCCTTTCCCTCCCTCCCTCTCTTTCTCTTGTCCCTGCTCCAAGATGGCCTTTTGCTCCCCACTCCATAAATCCCTCGCATGAGATTTGTTGTGTGGTGTGATCGCTGCAGCATTCCTTGGCTGCAGTCCACTGCAGTTCTCCAGCCTAACAGTGAGGGCTAGGGAGACAGCGCAGTGACTATTGTGCTTGTCTGCAAGTGTGAGGAGCTGAGCTTAATTGTCCAGAACCCATGTAAAAGCCAGGCACAATGGACTTCTGTCATCTCAGCATTCCTATGGCAGGATTCGAGGCAGACACCACTGGAGAATCCATATCGGCTAACAGGCCAGCTAGCCTGGCAGTGAACAAATGACCCTGTCTAAAATAAGGTGGATATAAGAGCTGACACCTAAGGTTGAGGCTGTCATCTGACTTCTACACACACAGGCACATACACACACACACACACACACTGTGGTGTGCCCCTACACACATCTTACACACACAATAATAAATAAATGTTTAGTTTTAGTTTTTGTGTTTTAGTCTGTCCTAGCATCTGATGGAGATTTCCCGGTCATGAAGGGAGGCAGATACTATCGAGATCAGCAAGCAGAGAGTGACGGCTGCCTAGGAGCCTCCTACTTTATTTAGTAGTATGTGATTGTCAGAATATCTTGTTCTGTGATGTTTTTCATCAACTCTTACTTGGAGAAATGGTGTTGGGAGGAAGCAAGTACCAAGGACTTCCATGGCAAGTGAACCCAACCTAGACGCATCTACTTCACAAAAATGTGCGAAAAGTCTTCACTTTAGGTACTCAGAGATCTCCAACCCATTGGGAAGAGACTCCACAAACATATTAGGGACAGGAAAACAAAGACCACAAGATAACAAATGTACAAATTAACACTGGAAGTAGGAAAGGAAGGAATATGAGCAGACAGGAAACAGTGAAGCTGGCCATATACAGAGATTAGGAATACTGTGAATATGGCACACACTCCCCAAAACGCTTTGTAGCAGAGAACGTGAAATCCCATTATTTGCAGTTCTCAAAGCCCAGGAGGTTAGCACTGGGAAGGTGTCCACTGCATACAAGACACCACACTGAAATTCAAAACTCAAGAGAACCCTTCTCCTAAATCAGCACTCAGCTCTCAAATAATCAACAAAGAGGGTTAAAATCATCTCATCCTGGAGTAGTGAATGCCCATGGCAAGAACACCCTGCCTCAACAAATTAGGCAGCAGCTATTCTGTCAAGACAATAATGAAACAATTTGTGAGACTGATGCCCTGAAGAAGAGAAGCACTAGGAACTGTGCTCCCATCCCTCCTGGAAACAAGATTCTAATCAATTAGCCCAGCACCCTCACTCTCTCCACCCCATCTCTGCATTATCTGTCCTCTTCACAAAAGTCCTGGGAAGCCACTTACCATTCTCTGATCACAGACAGGAAATGGAAAATCAAGTCCTCTGTGGAATGTGGCAGAAACTTCACATTGTAATTCAAGACAGCCTGATTAAGGACACTTAATCTACACACAGCTAATTCTTAAAACTGAGAAGTACAGTGGATGTGAGGCAAGGAGAGTGCTCAGTTCTAATCACACAGAAATGGATCCTGGTACTCATCACTAACAATTACAGGGGTGAGGCTGCGCCTTTCAGATAGATGATCAATGCGTTACACAGGAAACTCTCCACAGAGAGCTAAGGCCCCTGAACATCCTAAAAGATGCCAAAAGGGGGAATGGTCTATCTTCTGTATTAGTAACTTGTTTCTCTGCTGTAACAAACTATCCAACCAAAGCAACTTCAGAAAAGAAGAGTTTCTTTCAGGGCACAGTTTAAGTATACACATCATAGTGAGGAAGCCACAGAGGCAGGAAGCAGAGAGCCATGGGAAATGGGACATGCCATAATCCCAGCAGTGGAGGCAGGATTATGGCAGGAAGATGTTCAAAATCATCTTCAGCTAATATTGGGGAACAGCCTGCAATATATGACAATTTATGTAAAAACAAACAAAAAAACCCACAAAAGTTTGGCAATTTCCCAAGAGTTTGTTTGTGTGGATTAGAAACCTTTTTCAAACAAGAATATTCAAGCAGGAATTAATCAGTGGCAAAGCAGTTAGAGGTCATGAATCTTCTGGAAAAGTCTAGAGTAAGAATCTAACAAAGGTTTTCATATTGCTTGGAAAACAATTTGGACCTTGTCCAATTGTCCAAGTCAGCTTCTGACTGACCCCATACCACACCGAGAACCCCAGATCTAAAGATGTGGCTGGTGGCCACAGGGGTGAGTCGGCAGTGTGTATGCACATGCATGCGTGTGTACATGTAACGATTTAGTTGGTTGATCTGGTTTTTATGGAGTGTTTTGTTTTATAGCTCAGGTTGTCCTTACACCCACAATATTGCCTCAGCTTCCAAAAGGTTGGTATTGCAACCACTATATCTAGCTCCAAGAACCATTTCTGCTATAAAAAAAAAATCACTGTGGGAAATGGAGAGCGAAAAGCCTAAGGTTAAGAGTACTTGGTGCTTTTACAGAGGACCTGAGTCTCCAATTCCTGACATCACATAGAGATTCACAAGTATCCATGACTCCAGTTTCCTAGGAGCCTTCGCTGGGACCAGGCACATACATGACTCACAAATATTAACACATATAAATAAAACTAAATCTGAAAGAACTCTACTGCATTACTTGTTAATAAAAAACTGAAAATGGCAGATGCCAGCTCTGTAAGAAATTTCAACAAGTGTATATGAAACTTTCTAGGACCTGACAAGAAACTGGCTCTGACCTTTTATGACTCACCACACTTCAACAAGTGTGCATGTGCCCAGAGCACACACATATTCCACGAACAGGCTGGTCTGGAAGAAGTGCTCTCTTCCACAGGTGCTCCAGGCAACCTATGAGAGGCAGCCTAGCTCATTGGCTCAGAGGACAGACTTTCATTTCAGCCTTCTGGGCTCAGGCCCTGCATGGTTACTGCACTCGCTTTGAGTAGATTGCCTAATCTCTCAGTCTTGCTTCCCCAAAGTTCACTAGAACAGAACAGTACTACAAACCTCAAAAGCAGTACCTAGGAATGCTGAGTCCCCAGGAAAGGCAGTTATCATTGTGCTCTGTTTATAGTAGATAATGAAGCCCCAAAGTCTCAACACACCTTTATGTCAAACTTCAGAAGACTAATCATTATCATATACTCAGGAAACTACTCACTTCATTTAGTGAACTTCATGTTATTTATCTTTAAATTTTATCTGCTGATTTTTTTATGTGTATATGCATGCACACCTCTCTGCTTGTTCACATGTAGGGGCATCAGGTATCTTCCTTCATCATCCTCCACTCTATTGACTGAAGCAGGAGCTCTCGCAGAACCCGGAGATAAACAATTCCGCTATTCTAGCTAGGCAGCTTGCCCTGGAGATACCCTGCCTCTGTTTCCTGTGTCCACCAAACTTAGCCAGCCCTCATGTGGGTTTCAGAGTTCTGAACTGCCGTCCACACAGCCGTGAATCAAATATTTTATCCATGGGTCCATTTCCCCAGCATCTAGTTCAGTGAAAATGGACACATCCATACGTAATGACACATCACATTCTGGGAAATGTGCCATTCTGTGACCCTACCTTGTGTGAACATCAGAGTGTCCTATACAAAGCAAAACAGCCACTATGACACTTAGCAAACCTAGCTCACATGGCTGTCCTCTGTCCAGTGCACTCTTGACCAAATCATTAATGTGCAGCACACAGCTATAATAAAGCTTTAGTTTAGTTCAGCCGTTACTGAATATGGCAATACTATCTGAGGAAAATGAGACTGCATTCAATCTCACATCAAGGTGAGGGTGAGTGTGTTGGGTAATCTTACTGTCAACCTGACTAGATTTTGGATTGCCATGGAAACATACCTATGAGTGTATTTACGAAAGTATTTCTAGAAAGGCTTCCTGACAATGGAAAAATGCAACCTGAATGTGGGCAGTATCATCCCATGGGCTAGAGTTCCAGGCTGAATAAAACTGGCAGAGAGCTAGCATCTGCCTCCCTACAGTCTGACTATGGATTTATGATGCTAGCCACCTCACACATCTGCTGCCTTGATTTCCTGGTTTCTCAAACTGAGTCAAGGAAACTCTCCTTCCTCACAGTGTTCTTGTCAAGTGTTCTGGTCTAGCAATAAAAATAGTGGCTGATGTCATGAGCCTACAAATAATTCTTACACAGAAAAATACTAAGTATTTTTTATTGCCGATAATGCTCAATTTAATAAGTGAGGCCATGATCAAGTGTGGGCCCCAAAACTTAACCCTACATGTGACAGTGTTGCAGGTCTTTGAGTCACAAGGGCTCAGCCTTCACCAGCAAGCTAATGCCATCACAAATGGACAGTGTTTGTTGTTCTGCCTTTTGTCATTTGAGGGTGTGCTGCTTCTTTCCTATAGAGACACAGCAATTGGACACCATCACAGAATTGCAGCCTAAGAACTTTGTCCTTGAACCATCCAGCCTCCAGAATCCATAACATGAACTCTGCCACTTACAAACTACCTAGCCTCTGGTACTTTGCTATAGTACCATAACGTAGAAAGACATTTATTAAGTACCTACTAGTACCAGGTTGTATGAAAACAGAGACAGGAACTAGCCAAGAGTCACAAGGGCAGACATGAACTAAACTGACCTGTGCCTGCCTGTTTAATAAGGCTGAAGTATGCTTGGGTCCTGGGGCCTTGGGCAGTTTGAACCATCCCATAAGCTCCATCGGGCAGCAGGGGGGAAGTTATGGACTTGTTGTCATGTGAAAGTGTTTCCCTTGATGGCAAAGTCAATTTTCTTCTCTCTTCCGCAGATGCCAGTCCCCATAGGAGGCTACTTCTCTGCTCTCCTTGGCACCCTCAGCGTGGGCTCCTCACTGAGCTCCCCTGCCTTTGCAAATCAAGATGTCCTTACAACCACAATGGCAAGCATTTCAGCCATTATAGCCACAGCCTCTTATTTAGATGTCAAATTCCAGAAACTGTGACCCCAGATCCACACAGGACAAGGAGTCAAAAGAATTCTCAAAGCCCAAATACTTTCTATAAACTTCAGACCCTTCAAAGAGTCCCTCAGGCCATTGCTGTTCCTGTTCGGGACACATAATAAAATGAGTTGTTTTGTCTGTTTCTACAGCAGATTAGAAGTATAATAATCAGAAGGGCGCCTTGAAAACACAATCCTTAGCTCCACAAGGATCTTAAAAGTCACAAACCACAACTCCTGAGGTTTTTTTAAATGAAATTAATCTTAAGAGAACCAGAGAAGATTAAGTTATATACAGAAAATATTTCCAACATCATAAGTCTTACATAAAGAGTCTTTTCTTTAAAAATACATTTATTTGTGTATGTACATGAGCGCATGTATGTACATGTGTGTATGGCATGGCCACGTGTAGAGGCCAAAGGACAAGTTCTGTGAATCTGTCCTCTCTCTTTACCACATGGTCCTGGGGATGGAATGGAGCGGGCAGGCCTGGTAGCCAATGCTTTGGCCTGTCTGCTCAGTTCTCTCCAGCCTCATTTTCTTCTATCTCAAAAGACTGACCCCTAAAGTCAAATTCACCTCAACACTTGAAATTTGCTTCAAATTCATTTCCTGAAAGTTCTGGTCACACTCTTGTTTCTGTGGTAGTCATGTACATGGCCGCTGAGTTAGTGTCACCGAGTAAAGGTGACAAGGTACATGTTACAGTACTGTTGGCTTTATTATTTGTTGATACGCTGGAGAAAATAATCTCTCAAGAGTTATGTTCATCAGGTTTGAAAGAGGGTTAATGGCTTAGTTTCCATAACGTTTGGCTATCCAACCACATCAGACTAAAAAGAGAAATTAGGAAAAAATCATTTGTTCTCAAATAAATGTGTAGTGGGATTGCGGTACCTTGATGTTTGCCCTGCCTACTAGTTTAACAAAAAGCTGATTGGCCAGGAGGCAGACAGGAAGTGTGGGCAGGGCTACTAGATGAAGAAAACTCTGGGAACATCTCAGAGGAAAACAAAACCAGAGAGAGATACCAGGGACACGATCAAGAGTCACAGCAGACACAGAGGAAAGAAGCTGAAATGCTGCTCTGAGAAAAGGTACTGAGCTACATGGCTGAACAAGACGGGTTAATTTAAGAGCAAGAGCTAGCAATATGTCTGGGCCTTAGGTCAATCAGCATAAAAATAATCCAAGTGTCTGTGTGATTATTTGGGTGTAAGTGGCAGTGGGGCTCAGAGTGGGTCCAAACCTCTGGTCTAGACTGGAAAATCTGTGACGTGAACACGATGTAAGATCAGATCATTTAGACAGAACAAAATGCCATGGGAGGAGTTAATTCAGGGGATAACCCAGGCCTGGAAGATGCCCACCATCTCCTCTCTTTTCCAGGGGGCTTTTACTTATTGTGTTGGTCTCGTGTTTGTGCACATATGGGGGCTGTCATCTGAAGAACAAATTCCTCTTTCCTTTCTTCCTTCCTTCCCCTGAGGCCCAAGAAACGTATAAATAAAGCCAGAGCCTGGAGAGAAGGCTGGGAAAGAACAATGCGATCTGTTTCCCAAGCCCAGTTTTATCTGAATATCCTTCTCCCTGGACCACATCTGGATGAGTGAGGGAAGTGGGGCTGGCAGTAATCAGATGAGTAACGTCAATCATCTCTCTCATGGTCCACAACCAAAGCTTTGCACTGGAGCCAGGCCTCGGCTGAAAAGATGTTTTCTTAACCTGAATTATCTTCTCAATTCCCTCCCTTTTGGCTAGGGGAGAAATGTGGAAGAGGTCTATTACACAGATAACTAATGTGAGAGATATGTGAGCAGGCATCTCTTGAGCCTCATTTTCCAAGCTGAAATTCAGGATTTAAGGTCTAAAACCCATGGAGAGCATTTTAGAGCCAGGGGGTTCCAGAAAATCTGAGCCATGTGGCTGGCTGTCAATTTCAAGGCTCTCCCAAACTCCTCTGTCCCTTGCTCCATCCCAGACAACAATACAAGCTTGGTCCCAGGACGTTTAAGGCCACAGATCCTCAGGCAGTGGTGCTACAGGGACAAGGCCACCAGGAGGGAACATGGTGTTCTTTTGCATTAAAAATATACACATATACAAATTCCCATATAAGTGTGCATTTCCCTCTATGAACTGAAGCAGGGCACCCAGAGAGTCTGAGTGATAATCTATCATGCTGTCACACTGTCACCCAAGGGCCAGGACCCAGACACTAAAGAGGCTTGAAGAGAGGACAGTGCCCTTCCAGACAATTATACAATGATACAATATGGCTGTGTTTACATTATCAAAGGGAGGCAGACCAAATTACCTAGCTACTTCAAGTTAATAACCCCATTTATGTCAATTACCTGGTAGGCAGGGTCTAAGCAATCTGAGTAATTATCTCAGCTCTTTAGATAGCATGAATTTGGCCCCCATGTCCAGCTGTAATTTTTCCTTCCACAATACTTCTACCAATATCAAATATCAAGACACAAAACAGCAGGATTACATATATGCATCATAATGGAATTCTCTCCATTGCCTGGCAGATTAAGGTGCATCAGACTCTCAATAAACCAGCTTTAAAGTAGGGGCTTCTGTTTTGTGTTGTACAAGGTTTCTAGCCCAGCCGAGGTTCTGACATGCAGACTCACAGTCCTACAGAAACACACAGAATCACAGATGCTTAAAATTTTCTGCTGATTGTCCTGGGGCCTAGGAATATAACTTACTAACTCCTTCATCTTAACTCAACCCATGATTCTTATCTTGTTCAGCCATGCAGCTCCTTACCTTTTCCTAGAGCAGTATAGTTGTCCTCTGCATCTGCTGGCTTCTCAGGCAACTCTGCAGCATCTGTGCTATGCTCTGAGATGTTCCCAAAGTTTTCTTAGTCTGGTAGCCCCACCCACACTTCCTGTCTGCCTCTGGTCAATCAGCTTTTTATTAAACTGGTAGGAGGGACAAATATTTACAATATAAATATCAACATACTCCTACTACAATTTTGTTTTGTTTCCAAAAAAAAAAAAGAAATCTTATAAAACACAATCACAAGCTAGAAAGTACTGAGCAGAACACAGGTGCTCAAAGTCCATAGTCCAGTACAGTCCTGTCTATGGGGACGAGAAATCATTTTTTCTAGGTACAGCGTGTGCCATAGAAGCATACAGACCTGAGTTTTAATTTCCCAGCACCCATACTGAAAGAGTGGGCAGAGTAAACACTTGAAGGTAATCCCACTGCTGGGGAGGCAAAGACAGGCAGGTCCCTGGAGCACAATGCTCAGATAGCCTTGCCAAACTGGCAAGTTCCACATGTATAACATATACATGAATGTACACACACATGAAATCCTATTTCATGTGCACTAGATACACTCTTGGACTCAAATCTCAGCTCTAGCACATTCTGGTTGAAGGGACTTGAATTCACAGAGTTCACAGAAGGATCAAGTGACACAATACACCTTGTCTATCCAGCACAGTCCTGGCACACAACCGCTGTACTGGAGCATTTACTTAGGCTGTTAAAGCATCACTACCCGTTATCCACTCCCTGCTTTAGTTAGTTTTCTGTTTCTGTGAAAGACCACAACCAAAAGCAATTTGGAGAGGAAATGGTTTATTTCATGATATAGCTATCAACCCCACAAATCAGGACAGGGACTCAGGGCAGGAATATGGAATCAGAAACTAAAGCAGATGTCATGGAGGGGGCTTCTTACTAGCTTGCTCCTCATGGCTTGCTCAGTCTGCTTTCTTGTAGCACTCTGGAGTACCAGCCCAGGGTTGGCACCACCCACAGCGGATTGGGTCCCCCACATCAATCATCAATCAAGAAAATGCCCAACAGACTTACATACAGGCCGGTCTGGCAAGAGGGCATCTTTTACTCAAGCCTTCCACCAACTGAGCTACACCCTCAGGCAGGACTGATGTCCTCACATCCTCCTTCAGCTTGAAACTCTGTCTTAATGACATCAACAACAGCAAAGATTAGACTCAAAGGAAAGTTCTGGAAGGCATGACACCAAAGGCTAGTGTTAGCGCCTGAACTTGAGAACTTCAAGAGGCAGAAATGGAAGTGACTGAGAGCAGACCTTCTGGTTAGAGGAAAGTTCATGGGAGACAGTCTCAGAGCTTGAGGCTGGAGGCTGGTCCTGAAAGGGCTCTTGGCCACCAGCTACAGAGACCTACAGTGTGTTCTCAGCTAACACTGTCTACCCAACACTTCCAGGTCTTCCTTGTAGGTTGTTCAAGCTCTTGAATCTATGGGTTAATGCCCTTGTAAGTTTGGGAAATTCTTAGGCATTTTCTCTTCAAATTCTACTTCAGTTCCCTACTTACTTCCTGAGAGGCCGCCGCTAATACATCATTTAGAGCATTCATCAGGCCCGTTTGTCTTCTGTGCTCTTTTTCTGGGTACCATTTCTCCCTCGCTTACCACCCATGGAATTCTTAACTTTTTTCTTAGCAATAGAAAGCTTATTAGAATTCCCTGCTGAAATTTCTCATATTTGCATCTGTTTTCTCTAAGTTTTAGTCTTAAGCATACTAATTATAGCTACTTAGGTGTTCTCTTCTTTTTTTTTTTTCTTCTTTTATTGTATTCTATTGTTAAATCCAACTCTTTCTAGCTGGATCACCTATGAGTCTGTTTGTATTTTTGCTTTTACCATTGTAGGGGTTCCCTCTGCTGTATGTAGTAATTTCTGATTGAACAACTGACATATAAAAAACTAGAGAGATTTCTGGTAATGTTACTTCCTCGAGAAGTGGCTTTCCCTTTCTTTTTCTAGGCATATGGAGCTGGAGATGGGGCAGAGCTAGTTACCCAGGCCCACTGGATACTGTTTTAAGACAGATTTTAGCATACCTACAGCTAGGACTTGCCCCTGTCCCTGTGAGACTCTGAGCTTCCTGGTATGTTCACCAAGCCCTAGTCACCCCCTGCCTGCCTCCTGGGAAGATCCTAAATTTGAATCCTTATTATTTCAGCAAGTTAGGCCCCTGAAAAGCCTGCTCCATGTCTAGGCTTCCCCTAAAACTCAGAATCTCCTGTTTCACACAGCTGCAGATGTTAGCAGCAGCTAGTATATTTATATCTCTTCGTGTGTCTCTAACACTCCTGTAGGACAAACCGAAGCTTTGCTGGGTTTTCTTTCTTCAAAATAGCAGTGATCTGGTCACAACTGGCCAAGGTGCCCAGGCTTGTGCTTACACTGGAATCAAAAAGTCTTGAGATGAAGTAACTGGGACCACCAATGCACCTCTCTCCAGTCTCCCCACTACTCAGAATCTCAGCCTTCCACCAACTCATCCTCTCTACCAAAAATCTAAGCTCCCAGCCCCTCATTCCTTCAGCATTTCTCAGATGCTTTTTAACTTAGCGTGTGCATATTTTGTACTTTCTTGATTTTGCTTGATTTTGAAGCATTCATTTGCTTCAAACTATGGAACCCTAACTCTAAAACAGAAATATCTTGCTTATATTTTTAAGTACTTCCATTGTAAGTATTTAATTTCCACTTTTAAGATTATAGAAAAAGCAAGGCATCAGTATTTTTCACTCTGATAATTTAGACCAGGATTTGGCAAACTACAGAGGGCCATCCAGTCCAGCCTACTGTTGTGTTTATAAATAAAGTTTTATTAGAACACAGCAGATCTATTCATTTCTATATTGCCCATGGCTGCACTGGCACTAGGAAAGCTTTTAAAGATCATATTGCCCACAAAACACATAGTTCTCATTTCTTTCTCTCTATAGGAAAAATCAACAAAGGCAAACATCTCATTATCACACAAACTAAAGCTGGGACATATCCAGTGAGCTGTATGATAACTTCCAGAAGATGGTACCATCCAAGAGCCCCTGATTATTAGCTAGCTCCCACTTTTAATTTTCTATAATGATCATTTTTAAGATTAACACAGCACCAAGAGAGGAGTGAACTGAAGCAGACACTCTTGGTAGAGGAAGAGCAAACAGGCCAGGCCAGACCTTTCACTGTGTGTTTTGGGATATTCTTTTTTCTTTTTGAAGGGGGTGGGAGGATTGGGGGAAGTTTTGACATTTACCTTGGCAATCTGCTAAAAAGGAACAGAAAACTATTCAAGGATGCACTCTAAGGTAAGAATGTGCTAATATTTCACTGGGTGTGGGGGAGGTGTTGCTGTTGTTCAAAAAAAAAATGAGCATGTAAGGAAAAACAATGAAAAGAATCCTAAAAACATGTTTAATTCCCATCCATCTGACTGCCAAAGCCTTCATTAAGACAATTCTCTGAGCAGGAGGAAAACTAGCCACAGACAGGGACAGTCGGGGCTCAAAGCTGCACTGCGCATGTGCACACACGCACATCCTCTAAGCCTGATTAATTAAACAGAAAATTGTTTTAATCTGATACAGTTCCAAAGTTAATAATGACTTAAAAGAAAGGCAAGTTGTTCCGTCTTCTGTCTTCCCTCTTCTGCTTGAGACAAAGACATGATAATTTGCTTCTTTCGGTAAGATTGTTCTATTTGAGGAGAGCTGCAACTCAGGATGTCTGTCAAATGATGGATACTAAATGTTCAGAATCACCAAAATTGCACATGTACAGAGAGAGAGAGAGAGAGAGAGAGAGAGAGAGAGAGAGAGAGAGAGAGAGAGAGAGAGAGAGAGAGGAAAAAGAGACAGAGACTGAGACAGACAAAACGGAGAGACAAACAGAGACAGAGAGAGACAGCAGTGACTTTCTTGGGACAGCCAGTCTCTGTGGCTGTACAGAAGAAGGCTGCATAGAACTGATCTACATTCTGCCAGCTTTGGAGT